>CAUYSK010016704.1:0-44048 GCA_963575035.1 Avahi laniger | reverse complement strand
TGTAGTCCCAGCTACTCGGGAGGCTGAGGCAGGAGGATCACTTGAGCCCAGGAGTCTGAGGTTGCTGTGAGCTAGGCTGTGAGCTGAAATGATCCACCCGCTTCGGCCTCCCACAGTGCTAGGATTACAGGTGTGAGCTACCGCACCTGGCCCCTGAAGCAAAAATTTTGAGAGCCATCATCACACTCTCTTCTATTGACCAAAAGGCAAACAGGTGAAGGGTATTTGTTTGCCCTAGCCAGGGCAACAAAGTGAGACTCTGTCTCAAAAAAACGAAAAAGATTCTGGAAGCAGGGTAGTTACAAAAATGAGTAAAATATGGTTCCCTCCCTTGAGAAATGTACAGCCTAGTTTAGAGAAAAGAGGCATAAACAGATAATTACACTATGCCGTGTAGAAAGCGCAGTGATATAAAAGTCAACAACATTTTGTTTTCTGCTAGCATAGAGCATGTGAGAGCTGAGAGGACAGTTTCTGGAGGAGGTGATGCCCGCTCTGAGTCATAAAGGATGAGTAGGAATCAAAGGGAAGGGCCTTTCAGGCAAAGGAAGCAGCTTGACCAGGAGCTATAAGAAGTCTGTGCTGTTGAAATGTAATGTAGGAAACAAGGCTGGAGAGGGGCCTGGGGACAAATAGTGGAGAATCTCACAGACTAGAAGTTTGGACTTTATCCAAGGTGGTAAAGAGGCAACAGAAAGCCACTGGAAGGTTTTAAATAGGAGTTGACATTTGAGAGAGAGAATTCTGGTAGCTGCGAGGATATGAGGGTGACAAGATGTCCGTCAAGGATACCATTTAGAAATCTGTGACAGTAATCCAGGTGAGAGATGATACAGCCTGCATTATGGTAGAGATGAGGAGAGTTCAAGAACTAAGAAATAAAGTCAGTTCTTTCTGGTGACTGACTTGCCATGGCTAAAGGACAAGTAGTGATCAAGGGTGGCTCTAGGTTCCCACACATGGGGAACGGGTACTCTACCAAGCTAACCAAAGAACAAAACAAGAGGAGTGAATTTAGGGCAAAAAAATGATTCTGATTTAGATTTGTTACATTTGTGGTTCATTCAAGAAGTGAAACAGTTTAGTTTATAATTATGAAGCTCAGAAGAGGAAGATTAAGCTTAGAAGTATTAGGTTAGGAGTCATAGACACTGAAAGGGATATATAAAAATATAAGACATAGTTCTTTCCTCAAGGAATGAACAGATGAATAGTCTCCTTAGAGAGATCATAACATAAAAAGTGAACAGTTAAATGTTAAACCATATAAATAACTATAAATACAGTTGGAATTCAAAGAAAATAAAAGTTAATGTGGCCAGAAACAAGCAACAACAACAAAAAAAATAAAAAATTATAGAGTATAAATACTCATGTATGTGCATTAGTATGAAGTATGCCATATTTTTTTCTCTCTGAACATCTTTTTGTCAGAATTTCTATTTAATGATCTGCCTTTAAAGTTTGTTTTATCCTTTTTTAAAAGTTTTCTGTCTCAAAAAATTTTTTTGATTCTAGATGGCAAGATCTTTCAGGAGAAAGTCCAGTCAATCATGTACCTGAGGCATTCCAGCAGTGGAGGAAGGTCCCTTACGAGCCCTGGATTTATGGTAATAAGCCCATCTGGTTTTACTGCTTCACCTCCTGAAGGTAAAAATAGCAATAATGAAATTATGACCTTCCCCATTTCAGTTCTGAATATTCTTAGATAATTAAATAGTACGTATTTTAGCAGTATGTATCATACAACCTGATAATCAGACTAAATAAATAAAAGATTAAACTTAAAAATTATGGAATATATTTAAGGAGTTCATTTTCGCAACGTTCCGTTTTCGGTAATTTACACTCAATCTAACGAGATACGCAGTGCAGGTCCTCAGGAGAACTTAGAAAATGGATTTGGCTTATGCTATCTTGCTCTGGCTTTCTCTTTTCTCACTTATCACGGTCATTTGTCCTTCACTAAGCTTCTGATTTATTTTCCTATTTTCTTCAAAAGCTTTTTTTGTCTTCCACTCTTCTTTCTACCTAAACCCATCATTTTAAACAACTTCACTTGCCAGATGAATGGCCATCTAGTACTCCAGCTTCATGTTCCTCAACTCAGGACACCTTTCCCTCTACTTTATCTGCCAATCTGCATGGATCTGTCTTGGACTTTGTCATCATGAAGAATGCTTGCAAGCACCTCTGAAACTCCAGAATCCCACTCTCTATCTATATGATTTTTTTAAAAATCACATGCATCACTCTGAAACATTTTCAAATACTTTACAGTCATGCCCCAATTTTTTTCCAGGTCTTTTGAACAGCATCTTTTGGCACCTTTAGTTCTCTAGCCAAAATCCAGAAATAACTAGAAAAAATTTCTGAGCTATGGTGCTGTTTTATTGCCACAAAACCTATGCTCTAAAGCAGTTCATTTAGTGCCTATTTACATCAGTGCTTTTCATATTTCCAACATGCAAAAAAATCACCTGGAGAGCTTATTAAAATATAGATTCCTGGGCCTCTCCCTCATATATTCTGTTTCAGTAAATATAGGCTAGAGCATGAGAATATTTATTTCTAACAATTCCGCAGGTGGTGCTGATGCCCATGCTGCTGGTCCACGGACCACACCTTGAGTAGCATGTACTTATATCCCATATACTTACCATAGGAGAAATTTTTCTGATCTCCTACTACATATAATATTAGAAGCAGTAAATTGGAGAGCCGCAACAAGAAGAGAGAAAACTAGTACTTCTAATAGCAGTAAGAAGTGACTATAGAAACAAAGGAGAGAGAGAACTAAGACCAATTTAGTCCAGTAATAACAAGAAGTACTACTATTTATTGAGCACCTATTATATGCCAGGTGCCATGTTAGGTGCCTGACAAATATAATCTCACTTAATCCTTAAAGCAACCTTGCAAAGTAGATATTAAAAACCCTGATTTTACATTTGCAGAAACTAACACTCATGTGGTACAATTAAGTAATTTACCTAAGGCCACTTAACTGAAAGAACTATCGTTTAAATCCGGTTATATCTAGTTACAAAGCCCACACTCTTTCTGCTGCATCAGATTGCATCCAGGTGACTGCCAGCCTGAGATAAACTAAGTTTCACTTAATTCACTTAATTTCCCTGCAGTAGAACCATTAATCCTAATGGCTTTAAATCATTTAGTCAATACTGTATCTTGTTAAGGACATGTGAAAAGACATATGTTTTTGCATGATAATTGTAGGTTTTTCATAAATGCCATTGATTAAATTGAGAAAAAAAAGACATTTGTTTTGGGAAGATTTTAATAAAAAGAGGTTAAAATAAAAGTTTTGGCATTAAAAATTTTACACATTAGTTACTAGGAAAATTAACCTGTGTGGATTCTTTAACAGTGCTAGATAAATGGACTATTGCTATGATTGTGATCTGTAGTGAAGAGAAGTGGTCTCACTTAATAGATTTTTAAGTAGTATGTCTTTATCTACTCTTACCAGGAAACAATTCCTCCAATATTATTCCACAGCAAATGGCTGCCCACATGCTGCGTTCTAGAAGCCTACCAGCATTTCCTACTTCACCAGAAATACAACCACAAAAATTGACTGCAAGTTTGGGTTGTAGTATCGACAAGTTACAAAATATTGCAGATACTTATGTTGCTACCCAACCAGAGAAAGAAAATCCTTTGGGGAGTTCTGACACACTGAAAAAAGGCAAAGAGGATGCATTCATCAGTAGCTGCGAGTCTGCAAAAACTGTTTGTGAAATGGAAGCTGTCTTCTCAGCCCCAGCCTCCATCAGTGATGTCCCAAAAGGAACATTTGGATTTCCAGCGGTCAAAGTAGATAACAAAGAATTGGGAGCAGAACCCAGACCAGAGGACGACAGTCCTGGAGACGAGTCCTGCCCACGCCGACCTGATTACCTAAAGGGACTGGCCTCATTCCAGCAAAGCCACAGCACTATTGCAAGCCTTGGGCTAGCTTTTCCCTCACAGAATGGATCTGCAGCCATTGGCCGCTGGCCAAGTCTTGTTGATAGGAACACTGATGATTGGGAAAACTTTGCCTTTTCTCTTAGTTATGAGTCAGACTACAATCGAACTGCACGTGCTCAGAGGTACTCATGTATTTTTGTGTACCCTCTCCCTTTTTTTTTTTTTTTTACTTTTTTTGAAGAATCTCTACATTTCTAGAAATGTCTTCATTGTGTCACTTCTTATAATACAACAGATCTGTTAATAACAAACAGAAAGGTGCTTTTCTCCTTGTTTTAATACTAGATAAAAGTTAAACCATAAATATCTCTCAAAGAGAAGAATGTCTTGTAGTTTAATTCCTTATAGTTATTAGAGAAAAATTCTTCAGTTTAGAGAATTGATAGGGCTTATTATTATTTCCAATAACATCTAAAGTAGCACTGTCCAGTGAAACTTTCTGCAATGATGGGCATGTTTTATCTGTGCTGTCCAATACAATCAGCACTAGCCACATATGCCTGATGAGCACTGGAAATATTGCTAGTGCAACTGAGGAACTGAATTTTTAATTTAATTTTAAATAGTGTAAATAGCACAGGTGGCAGTGACTACTGTATTAGACATCATAGATGTAGAATAGGGTAATATTTAGTATTTAGTATTTAGTAGTAGAGTATATGTCTAAAAAAAATCAGTGATAAAAAGTGATGGTAAATTTGTTAATTACAGTTAAATTAGGAATCATTTCTTAAATGTTATGCATGTGTGTTTCACATGTTAAAATTATTAATGCTCTTCACAGTTCCCGAGGTAATCATCATGTACTTTTCTCCCTGATAATTGTGTTAGTAAGACTTTTCTGATCTCTGTTTTAGTGTAACCGAAGACCGTTTGATACCTATATGCTGTGGATTATATGAACTTTTACGTGGAATTCTTCTCATCCTTCCTGATATGATGCTTGAGAATGTGATGGACAAGCTTATTCAAGCAGACTTACTTTTGGTCCTGGTTAACCACCCATCACCAGCTATACAACAAGGAGTGATAAAAGTAAGGACAAATACTAGATATGTTGTTTTAATTCTGCAAAAGAAATATATGTATAATTTTAAAATTTGAATATATATATTAAAGTAGAAGTAAAGCTTTATTTTATACTTAGGAATAGTGAATTAATATAGTTTGTTACTTCTTACTCATATTTTTGTATTATCATCCAATTTTAAATGCTTCTCCATATATTGATTCATATCAGTATGTTTCTAAAATCTACCAACAAATCCACATATCCAAACAGTCCATTTTTGCAAAAATTACAGGGAACACATGATTCATTGGCAATCTCTTCTGTAATGTAGTACCAAATTTTAGACATTTACTGCAGGTCTAGCTCAGATGTCACCTTTCCAGAGAGTCCTTCCCTGATTGCCTTATCAAAATCACTTCCCTCTAGCCCTGCTCTTTATTTATTCTATCATATATCCTATTTATGTCTTCTAATTATCTTTTAAATTTATCCGTGTACTTGTTTTTTTAATCTCCCACAAATATAAACTTCATCAGGTAGGCATCTTGTATCCAGCATATAACAGATACTGAGTATGTTATTGAATGAATGAATGTTTTCTATTAGAACGCAACCCAGTATTGGAATGGTCTTTTAAAGATTCTCATTTTCTTTCGTTTGGATATAGGTATTGTTTAATTACTTGCAGTTCAACCCAGTGTTTATTAAGCTCCAATTTTATATGTAAAACACTAGGCTAGTTGCAGTGTGGTATATAAAGGGGAATAGTATAAGCTCCCACATTTGAGGAGTTATAGTCTAGCGGGGGAGAGAGTCATGTGTCCAACTAAGTAAAATGCAAGGAATTCTGTGATGAGTACTGCAATGGCAGTAATTAATAAAGAAGAATTGAGCATAGGAGAAACAGAGAAAGATTCATGCAGAAAGTGTACTTTGTATTATACTGTAGACTTAGGAAGCTTTTTAAGTAGGATAGTAAATAGATGTGTGTTTGGGAACAAGCGGTCTTTCACCACTGTGAGGGAGCGATTGAAGCGGGAGAGAGGTGCAAGTATTCTGTTAGCAGGCTAGCTCAGTAAGTAGTCCAGGGGAGAAAAGATGAGTTCCTGATCTGAGGTAGTGGGAAGTCAAAGGACAGACAGATTTGAAAGACGTTCACTGGAGTGAAAGAGGGGTGCCTTCATAATTGCGTATGGGGAATCAGGAATACAAAAGCCAAAAGTGAATTAAGCCTTGAGGTCTAGGAGGAGGGGACCACCTTCCTCTAAGATTGGAACTATGGAAGAAGTAGGTTTGGAAGGAAAAGTAGTTAATTTGGAGTTACAAATGTAGCTAGAGAGGGTGGAAATTCAGGTCTGTATTCAGGATAAATAATCTGTCAAGATGTATAGAAATAGAGATCTCGTCTACATACATATATGTAGATTTGCAGAGAGAGCATAGTTTGTACAGATTTTTTTCCTTTAGAATTAGCCACAGGTATTCTACTTAGCTAAGGTCACCAGTCTACTAGGTGTCCATGCTCAGCTAAAAAAAACCCATTTTCCCCACCATAGAAATATTAAGATCCCCACAATAGAGTCATCATTAGCATGGCACAGTAGTCTGAGACAAGTTGATTTTTTTTTTGCTATGAAGGTGGCATTTTTTTGAGATTTCTACATTCTTCTATGCATATGAACTTAATAACTTACAAATGCAAGTGTGATTCCTGTCTGATTTGTGTATATTAAATGTTAATATATTATCTAAATTATCTTAAATTTTTGCTTTAGTTATTAGATGCATATTTTAATAGAGCATCTAAAGAACAAAAAGATAAATTTCTGAAGAATCGTGGATTTTCCTTGCTAGCCAACCAATTGTATCTTCATCGGGGAACTCAAGAATTGTTAGAATGTTTCATCGAAATGTTCTTTGGTCGTCGTATTGGCCTTGATGAAGAGTAAGTGGGTTCTCGCTTCCCTCATAATTAGGGATCTTTTGTCTTAAATGTAAAATTTAGTGAACTCACTCTTAACAAAATTATTTGGTCATCCTTAGAAAAAATCTACTAAAAGTAATTTTCCAAGTGAATCAATTTATTATTTGCTATATGATATTCTTTCTATTAATAATATAACTTCTTCCTTCGTAGTTCGTTCACTAGCTAGAAACTAGAAACAAATAAATATTGCATCAAATGAAAGAAAGTGATAGTTCGGATTTGGCATATTGTATTAACATGAGAAGGTTAACTGAAAAGAAAGGTGGCTTGTGTATTCTCAATGACAGATTACACAAATGAGCCATAGAGGACCTCTTCACTCTCCTCAGAGCCCTCAGGTTATCTGGGAAAAGAGTAAATCCCTCATCTGGAATTCCTGGATTTACTGATTGCTGAGATTGACCCTGGTGTAATGCTCATGGATTAGCAAATAAGTACAAAAATAAAAGAATATTTTTCTCCCAAACTGACAGTTTATGTTTATGATAGAATAGAGAGAAATGTGTCTCCTTATTGTGATAGATAAATTCGGACACTGAGGAATTTAATTATTTATTATGGTAATTTCAGTAGTACTTTTCCTTTGCATACAGCTTTTGGCATTATCTTTTTTTTTTTTTTTTTTTTGAGAAAGGGTCTTGCTATCAAAGACAGAGTGCAGTGGCTTGATCATAGCTCACTGTGACCTCAAACTCCTGGGCTCAAATGACCCTTCTGCCTCAGCCTCCCCAGTAGCTGGGACTACAAGCACGTGCCACCACACCTGGCTAATTTTTCTATTTTTTGTAGAGATGGGTCTTTGCTCTTGCTCAGGCTGGCAGTTCTGTGTTATCTTATTTGGTTCTCACAACATCTTTGAGAAGAAAGGAGGGCATATATTATCTCACATATTTGATAGATAAGGAAATGAGGCACAAAATACTTTTGTTCAATCACAAAGACAAGTATTATCGGGACAAGAACTCAAAGATTCCTTCCTTTTTTCTCGACCTCTTTTTACTAGCTGTCTCTCAAATACTATGTGAAATAATAATAATAATTTTCCTGTGGAATTGTTATATAGCCCCTTAACACAGGGTTTCTTTGGACATAAGGGGCCCATGCATGAACTGAGGTGAATCAATTAAAACCATGAAATTGTATGCATGTTTTATCAGAATGCTTGTGTATTTATCTTGGGATGGACTTCTAGCACCAGCTTTTATCTTTTTAGTGGAGGGGATCTATAATCTAAAAAACAAGTTAAGAATCCTTACTCTGTAAACTCATTTTTTATAACTTCAAAATCAAGTTAACAAAGTAGCCAGTAGTTTCCTTATTTTTGTGACTAATTGCTTCTAATGTTCTCTTAATCATATATTATTTGTTATAGATTTGATCTGGAAGATGTGAAAAACATGGGACTTTTTCAGAAGTGGTCTGTCATTCCTATTCTGGGACTAATAGAGACCTCTCTATATGACAACATACTCTTGCATAATACTCTTTTACTACTTCTCCAAATTTTAAATTCTTGTTCTAAGGTAGCAGATATGTTGCTGGATAATGGCCTGCTCTATGTGTTATGTAATACAATAGCAGCCCTCAATGGATTAGAAAAGAAGTAAGTTTTCAATTATTATTTAAAATTATGTCTGATAAATATTTTAGAAAGGGAAAACTTTAGTAACAAGTTACTTTAAAGCATCTGATTTTTCACAATACTTTCAAACAATTTTTCCCACAAAATTTATTTTAGATTAAATTAATTTGGAGATGTATATTTTTCATCACTTTCAACAGAGTTTGGTTAAGAAGAGAGTATTTATATGACCTACTTTTAGGTATTTATAACTTGAAGACAAGTAGAAATAAATTTAACTGCCCCCAAATATATTTACCAACCTTTGATGATAGACCATAAAAATTATTATCCCCATCAGGAATAGAAAATCGAGGGTTAGAGAGGTATAACAACTCATTGAGGGTCACACAGCAAGTAAATAGAATTGAGATTGAATCTCACTTCAAAATCCTATAGTTTGAACTTGCCACACTGTCCTATTATTAGCATACTATATAACTATCTACTACCATAAATTAGCTTCTTTCTAATAGCCAAAAGTACATTGGCAAATGACTGCCTACCCAATAGAGTAACAGCTTTAAAAAAATATGTTGGGAGATTATATTTTTATTTAGATTTTGTACATTTTGTGTCTACATTTGTGATATACAGTATAATATTTGTATTAGAATAATATTAAAATATGAATCTCCAGAAGCACCATCTTGTTGCACATTTTTTTTTTTCTGGAATAATCAGGAAGAACTTGTTGCACATTAAAGCATTAAATGTTATCTATGCTTTTATGGAGAGAACAGAGCATATCTTTACTGATTCTCTAGGCCAAAGAGAGACTCTTTGTACTCAACTGAGTTCAACTTTTATTAGATACCTGTTACATTTAGGGTCTGTGTGTTTGGCATATGGGAAATGCAGAGAAATACAAAGTATTTTATTTCCACAAAACACTTAGCCTTAATTATAATACAATGTATGAAAATGGTAGAATTTGGAAAGTGTACCTGCGGGCTTATTCTGGAAGCAGTTTTTTGTTTGTTTTAAAATAAATTATGCTTACTGAATGTCCCTGTATGCCACTCTATTAATTGGCCTGAGACAGGTACTATTTCTAACCGTTGCTTGATTGGAAAAACATAAATGGAAAGAAGTATTTGGATCTAATGTCACACACTGAGGTAGATTATCAAGATTAAAATTGAGGGGCAGAAGTAACTAATTCATATTTATTGGTTGTTTATAAGTGATTAACATATGTTCAAATCTATTATCTCTTTTAATCCTTAAAATAACTATAATTTATACAAGTGAGATTCAGAGAGGTTAATTTAGTCAAATTCACCTTCTCTGAAAAACCTTTTCAGAATGATCCCAATTTTCACCCTTAGTGTGGGCTAGGAACCTGCTTATGTATTCCAACAGTATCTGGTGTTAAACTCTGTCGTTACACTTACTACCGTTTACTGTTTATAGTGGTGTCTTTACCTGGTACTCTGAAAAGCTGTATTTTTGACAGGAGTCAAATCGTATCTTCTTATTTCTACTTCTAACATGTAATGCATGTTACTTGCCATAGAGTAAGCATGAATAAATACTAAATGACTGCATGAATGAATGCACGCTGGTAGAATAGGAATTTAAAGCCGTTGTCTTTGTCTTAAATTATTTGTTCTTTTTCTTATAAATGTTCTATTTTGTTCTTTTTTTGTTGTTTTTTTAGCATTCCTTCAAGTGAATACAAATTGCTTGCTTGTGATATACAGCAGCTTTTCATAGCAGTTACAATTCATGCTTGCAGTTCCTCAGGGGCACAGTATTTTAGGGTTATTGAAGACCTTATTGTACTACTTGGATATCTTCAAAATAGTAAAAACAAGAGGACACAAAGTAAGATTTAATTTTTATGGATTTTCAGTGGAGTTGTATAGTAGCCAAACATGTTATTTGAGCCTAATTCCTTTCTTCTCAGAAGCTCTTTTACTGAATGTTTAACATTAATTTTGTGATAATATCTATATCAGTTTTAAAAAGAAGCCTTTCTGAGTGGCAAATGTAGAAAAAAATGATGTCTTGATGTAATTAGGAGCTGGCAACACATCATTGAAAGAAGCCACTGATTTTTCTTACCAAGCAGACTTTAAAAGTTTACATGAAATAGTAACACCCATTAGTTTTGTTTAATGGCAAATGTTAAAGTGAATATAAAACAGAAAAATGTGAGAATTGCTGGTTTAACTTTTTGCCTTGTGTACAAAAAATCTGTTGTTTGAAACAATTATATATAATGAAATAAATTTTTCAACTAATATTTTTTCCAGTGACAGTTTTATAGTGGCCACTTGGAAATTTGCTTTAAAATTTGTTTTAAAGACAGTTGAAAAATGTTTACTACCATCAAGAACCTATGTTGATCAAAATTTTAAAATTTATGTCTAATAAAATATTGGCAGTTTAGATTTTTAACATAGTAATCAGTTCAATAAAAAAATTAATAACCACATAGCTTGAAAACATTCTAGTATCTTCTGTTTTTAGATATGGCTGTTGTACTACAACTTAGAGTTCTCCAGGCTGCAATGGAATTTATAAGGACCACCGCCAATCATGACTCTGAAAACCTTCCAGGTTCACCCCAGTCACCCTCTGCTCCTCATCACGCAGTATTTCAGAAGCGAAAAAGCATTGCTGGTGAGTATCAAAATAATATTTTAATAATGATAAATTAAAGGTAGCTTGACTTCCCTATGTTCTTATAAATATTTCTTAGTTTAAAAAGTTAAGCTATAAAATTTAAGGAAGTTTTTTTTTCCCAGCGGAAACTATTCTGCTGCTTTCTTCTTTCCAGTGTTGTTCTCATTCAATTATTTCTTGAGCATCTATTATATGCCAAGCACTATACTAAATGTTGGAGGTACAATATTGAAAAAAAGAGACACAGAGTCTGCCCTTGCAGAGATTGTGAAATAGTAGGGCAATGTGGAGGGTAGGAATAAAGATTATTATAGGACATCCTGATTTACATCAGGAGTTAGGGAGATCTCTGAGAAAATGAGATAGCAATATAAACATAAAGGATGATAAAGGAGGTAGCAAGGTAGAGAGTCAGAGGAAAAGTGTTACAGGCAGAGTGGATGGCTTATGTGAAGGTTCCCAGGCAGGGAAAAGCTGAGCTTGTTCTGAGAACTGAAAGCCATTTAGCTGGAATATGGCACTCCATGAGAGAGTGATGCCAGGTGAGACTGCACAACATTGCATGGGCCAGTTCATACATAATCATACAAGACATGTGAAGGAGTTTAGATTTTATCCTCCTGGGAAGTTTTTAAGTAGGTGGCATGATGTAATCAGCCTTCTACTTTATAAAGATCACTCTGTCTTCTGTGTAGAGAGTGGATTAGAGGAGAATAAGAGAGGCAGTGGGGAGCCCAGGTGGGAGTAGTCAAGGCAGATGATGGTGGCTTACACATGATTAACACATTAACTGCCACACTAGAAAAAAATTTTTTCCTTGGGGCCATGGTGTTTTATTATGAAAATGGAATAAAAACGTCAAAAACAAAACAATCCTAATTTAATGAAAAATTTGTTATTTTTTATTGATTTTTTTGCACAAGTTATATGGCAACTTGAAAAATAGTTCACCTGGCTCCCAAGGTGAAGAGACGTGTGAGTTACATATGCTTCATGAGGCCCTGGGCTCAAAACTAGCGTGAGTTAAATATAGTTCATATGGCAATTGATATGTTAAAATGCACATATTTGGGTTTGCTGTAAGTTAGTACGTGTCATCAGTAAGTGTTAATATTGTTAGACTTCCTTATTTTTTCTACAGAAGCTACTATGACCTTTATATAAACACAACCCAGAAAGTTAAACACTGCACATACAGAATATACACACCCATACACCACACATACACATACACACATATCTCCATAGTAATTAGGAAATTGTTTGAAGTTTAATCACACTTACTGTCTTAAGGGCTTTTAAATCCAAATCTTTCTTTCATTCATTGTGTTCAATGTTATGCAAAGTTTTTAAAGTATGTGAAAAATTCACCTGTAAAGAAAAGCTACTAGATACATTGTTTTGCAATAGTATAAATTTAAATTATGTTAAATAAAACTTGTAAAACATCCATGTAACTAAATTATTGAATGTAGTCTCTCCTCTTGAGCTGCCCTCCCTTTTGTACCTCTCTTTAGTCCCAGGGAAGAATTCTGTTCTTTACCAAGTCTAGCAGTAATGCTCAGCTTCCGACCTGCCAGATGATGACTTTTGAACAACTTTCCTTAGCAGGATTCCTTATATGGTCAGTGACTGTTTAGGTGGAATTCACCCTCTGTTGGTATCAGAAAGTATACCTTTACTACTCCTACTTTCTCTTTTTTGTTGGTACTTATTCTCATATCCATTCCTTCTCTGCTTCCATCCCTAGATCCCTGATTTTAGTTAATGATCAACTTGTGCCTGAGCTGACACAATAGCCCTCTGCTATTTTCTGTTTGATCTATGATTTGTCTAATAGTCTTGTCATCTCTCTCTTTAGATACTTGTCACTTTAAGCCTTGGAGCCCTGCATAGCTCCAGGTTTGTTATTGTTTGGTTTTAGTTCTAATCATTTGAAAACAGATAATGGGCTTTTAGTCTTTTCACTGGACCGCTCTCCTTTATTTTTCCTGACTCTTACAGTCCCTTGTAATGCTTGGGCTTATATTTTTCACTCTAAGTAAATGCAGTTTCTGTAAGCTATATGAGGATTATAGAATCCTACAAATTTTGAGCTTAATATAAGACTTTAAAAGTGATCCAGTCCAGCTTCCTCATCTTAACAGACCCACCGCATCCTATAATCAGGGACTGCTGGAACACGCACGCCTACACTCTTCCCTTTGTGTCCTATACCACATCTACTCGTTCCAGGTCCATCATCTCTCTCAGGTCTTTCTCAAGAATTGTTCCTGTTTTAAATACTTCCTTTATTTAAATTCTGTCTTTGTGAATTCAATTCATAAAATGCCACTTTATGTGTGTTTATTAATAGTTGCTGCTTAGCACTCTGGGAGGCCGAGGCAGGTGGATCGCTCAAGGTCAGGAGTTCGAGACCAGCCTGAGCAAGAGCGAGACCCTGTCTCTACTACAAATAGAAAGAAATTATCTGGACAACTAAAAATATATATAGAGAAAAAATTAGCCGGGCATGGTGGCGCATGCCTGTAGTCCCAGCTACTCGGGAGGCTGAGGCAGGAGGATCGCTTGAGCCCAGGACTTTGAGGTTGCTGTGAGCTAGGCTGACGCCACGGCACTCTAGCCAGGGCAACAGAGCCAGACTCTGTCTCAAAAAAAAAAAAAAAAATAGTTGCTGCTTTGTAATTGCTTTCAAATTGTTATTTTACAGATATATTTGGGGAAGACTTCTTTTTATTTCTTCACCACTGGTTAAAAATTGTGGTCAAAAGTATATTGGCTTTGTATGCTATAGGCACAAAAGATACAGAATGCTGAGACTCCTCTGCTTCTGAACAATATGGTTACAAAAACCTATTCAAGTCCATTTGTGCGTGATACTAAAGTGACTTAGAGGGATTTCTGTTTCTATCATTTCTATCAATTAGATAATGATTTGTTCCTTAAAGGACTTAAAACAAGCTGTTCTCACTACTGATAAGTGTTGTGGGGGCGGGAGTTCCTAAATAGACTCCTTTAGCATTTGTTGAAAACTACTGAGATAAGAGATGCCTCCAACCCACTCACCTTCAGCAGGAGTTGTTGGGACTGCCAGCAGCTGCAGCTTCCATTATGGCCACACACCGTACTCTGGTAATAGACAGATTTACCCAGATCTCGAATCTCAGGATATCCGTGGCTTGCAACCAGAGTTTCTTTAGTGTACTTTCATTACATCTAGGTTTTCAGTTCTCATACTCCTGGAGGAGTTAGATACTATTTTATTGCCAGATTAATCTTTTTACAGTCTAATTCAGGTATTCCATTCCTCTGCTCAGCAGCTGCAAGTTGCCTACTACTCAGTGAACAAAGCTTTAATTCCTTAGCCTTTATATCTTATTTTGATGTATTAATAGCTATATATAAGGCAGAGGGATATAATTTTGTCTAAATGGTATCATACTCTGCCTACTGTTTATAAACTGATTTCTATTTCTAATCAATATATTCAAGTTTCCATATTAATAAACATAATTTTTTTTTTCTCTTGAGACAGGCTCTCGCTCTGTTGCCAGGGCTAGAGTGCAGTGGCATCATCATAACTCACTGCAACCTCCAACTCCTAGGCTCAAGCAATCTGAGCCTCAATCTCCTGTGTAGCTGGGACTACAGGTGCACACCACCACACCCGGATAATTTTTCCATTGTTTTGTAGAGATGGGGTCTCACTATGTTACTCAGGCTGGTCTCAAACTCCTGGCCTCAAGCGATCCTCCCACCTTGGCCTCCCTGAGTGTTAGGATTGCAGGCGTGAGCCACCACACCCAGCCTGTATTCTTTATTTTTAATGAATGCATAATAATCTATTATGTTGATGTGCCATGATCTTCTTCCCTAACTTCTATCAATAAACAAAGGGATTTTTTATTTTTTTTGATATTATACACAAGGTAATGATATATGCTCTTTTAAATGTATTTTTTCATTTATCTGCTTATCGATATGAAAAACTTTACACATCACCCTTAATGCAGAAGGTAGAAGTAGTAAGCATTAGGGTATTGTTTAAAATGGTACACATACATTTAAATCATCATATATGTAGTTGTATTATTAATATAATTCATATACAAATGATTTTTCTTTATATTTCAACTAATAATACCCAATAACAACACTAAGCGTTAATAATTTTGGATTCTTTGTGCGAATAAGACAGGCACTGTGTTTTACATCATTTTATTTAATCTCCAAAAATAACTCTGAACATTTGTTCAACTATTGAATTTTTCTTTTTTTTAAGTAAAGAGACAGAGTCTCTATATTTCTCTCAGGCCGGAGTGCGGTATCTCAATCAAAGCTCACTGCAGCCTCAAATTCCTGGGCTCAAGTGATCCTCCCACCTCAGCCTCCTGAGTATCTAGGACTACAGGTGTGCCTAGCTAATTTTTTAGTTTTTTTGCAGAGATAGGGTCTCACTGGGTTGCCCAGGCTGGTCTCAAACTCCTGGGCTTAAGCGATCCTCCCACTTCAGCCTCCCAAAGCTCTGGGTTATAGACATGAGCCACTGCACTTGGCCCCAACTATCAAATATTTATTGAACAGCAGCCATGTACCAGTTACTATTTTACTTGTCCTCATGGAACTTATACTGAAGGAAATGATCCGTAAACACATAAACAAATATATTTAATACAGTATCAAATAGTGATAAATATCTATATGTGAGGTAAGCTCTATCTTGCTTTGTAATCTGCATCTTACAAATAAGGAAACTGAGGTTTGGAAAGAAGTGTGCTTAAGCCCACACCAGCTCTGTGTGGCTCCACAGCATGAGCGCTAAAATGTCCTCCCACTTTTTCAAGCGCATTGCCCCAGAGAAGGCTTCACATTTCCTTTATTCAGTAGATTGCCATGCCTCTGAATGGCAAGGATCAGCTGCTTATACAAGCATGAAAGCTGTTAGAGATACAGACATTAGGAAGAATCTACTCAAACTAAGGATATTGTTTGAGAACATTATTCTTGAATATATACAGGTTATACATTTTTTTCTTTTTATTTGCTGCTTTTTTGCCTCAAAGGTGACTCCATCCACCAAAATGCATTAACTGATCAGAAATACTGATTACCTAAAATACTGGATAATCTAAAATGCTATTAAAACATTTAAATATCTCACAGGAGAAGTCATTAAAACGTGTTATAAAAAAATCTGTTATAATTTAGTCATATGTAAGTAATTTTTATAGAGGTTATTTATGGAAATTGATGCATGTTTTCATAATTTAAAACAAAGGTTCAATTCCAATGAAAGGTTCCGTTATTCCTCACCTACCAAGACGTCATTTTGGTTCCTATGGTCAGCTTCCAATGCCCTTCTCCTTCAGCCCATTAAATCAAGACTCATCCCTCCAGTTTTTTCCCGGATGCTCTACTTGTGTTGTATCTCCCGGAGCAGGTGCGGTAATAGTGCCAGAAATGCCACTCCTACTCGTTCAATCTCAGGAAACGTTTCTCAGGAAATGCTTCGTAGCATTGAATTCCAAATGACCTATACACTCTAAATCATTTTAATAAAAAATCACTGGAATTATATTCACCTTTCTGATTTTTTCATTTTCAATTATTGATTTCTATTTCGTCACTATATACAATTTTCAAAACTATGCTATAAAATTCAACAATAGTAATTATCCAGAAATAGTAATGTTTTCACTAAAACATGATATACTTTAAAACTCTGTTGATTTTGGAATGCAAGGAAGTGAAACAGTATTTGAAAATATTTTATCAAAACTTTCTGAACTAGTTATGCCTACTTAATCCTTTTTTTTTTTTTACGAGATTCAAACTTTGCCAAATGATATCCATTCTAAGCTGTGTCACTAGCTTCAACATTGTTTTTTAGGACTTTGAAAACAGAAGTACTGTTGCACTTCCTCAAAGAGAGAGAAACATCACTTTCTCTTAATCACTTTCTTTCCTTTGTATAAATTAACTCTGAAATAAATAAGGTTCTTTTCATGGCCTGATAATCAAAAGTTGCAGCAAAAATACTTTCTCTGATCCTTATTAACACTGGCATTTGATGTTTTAATTTATGTACTATTGCAGGTCCTCGAAAATTTCCCCTTGCTCAAACTGAATCTCTTCTGATGAAAATGCGTTCGGTGGCAAATGATGAGCTTCACATGATGATGCAGCGGAGAATGAGCCAGGAGAATCCCAGCCAGGCATCGGAAACAGAGCTTACGCAGAGACTGCAGAGGCTCACTGTTCTCGCAGTCAACAGGATTATTTATCAAGGTAAGACAATAGGATTAATTTATTCTTCCTCAGATATTGAATGAAAAGGAAAATAATGTAAGAGGGAACTGGTTAGTTTTCAAATTCTTAAACAGTATTATTTTTCAATTCTTAACATCCACATTATTAAAGGAATTTCTTATTTAGAACTGATGGTCTTAAATAAAAGTCCACTTTTTAATGTACTACATGCTACCCTAGGTTGACCATTGATTTTAAAATCGTGTGGCACCTCCAATGATCTTTTGAGATCATTGTAGATTCACGTGCATTTAAGAAATAATGTGGAGAAATCCTGTGTACTCTTTGCCCAGTTTCCCCCAGTGAATCTTGCAAGACTGTAGTACAGTACCACTGCTATGGTAGGACATTCATGTACAAGTTTTTATGTGAATGTAAGTCCTCATTTTTCTGAGATAAATACCCAGGAGTGCTATACGTAGAGCAACCACTAAAAACGCTATTCAAAGAAATACATTCCAAAACACTATTATATGATGTTCTCACCACAAAAAACCAACAACAAAAGGTAACTCTGTGAGGCAGTGGATATGTTAATTAGCTTGATTATGGTGATCACTTGACAATGTATACATATATCAAAACACCTTAAATATATACAATTTCTATTCGTTGATTATATTCCAATAAAGCTGAAAAAATTTTTTTAAAAAGCACTATAGATAAGTCAAAACAGAATTCTAACAGCTATTCACGTAACCCCAGGAAGGCAGGGAAAAGAAAACATAAGTGTTAATCACTAGAAAAATATGATATACCTAAGATGTTTGGGGGTTTTTTTAAAAAACTTTTCTAATTTACATTTAGGGTAACAGGCTCCCAGGCTAAACTCTGAAGTTGAAACAGGATTATCACACATACAGTATTTAATTGGATAGTACATGCAGTGAAGCAGTCTGTAGATACATCTAATATAAATATTATATGGTCTTTATGTTTGATTTGTATGAGAATCTCATGGTTTTAGTCATTTTGCAATTTAACTTATCTTCATTAGTAAATTAAATCTTTAATTTATAATAGAATTATATGACATGAATTTTTAAGTTTCTGCATTATTTTAGGTGGATTCACTTTCTCTAATTTATTATGTCTACTACATCTAATATACCTACTACACATTTATATTGTGATAATCGACTTAGTAATTACATAGAATATTGTTAGCATTATTACCATTTATAAAGGCTGGACATGAGTGATGTGACTAATTTTTTATTTTTTTATGCAAAGAGTTTAATTCAGACATTATTGACATTCTGAGAACTCCAGAAAATACAACTCAAAGGAAGACCTCAGTTTCCCAGACTGAAATTTCTGAGGAAGATATTCATCATGAACAGCCTTCTGTTTTGAATCCATTTCAGAAAGAAATGTTCACATATCTGGTAGAAGGATTCAAAGCATCTATAGTAAGTAAATTGATTAATAGGAAATGTTCATTTACACAAAGGGAGTAGAGGTTTTATGTGTCTGTTTTATGTTTTCAAAATTGTATTTCTTTGTGCTCTTTCAGAGTTTTTAAAAACTCTAACAACTTGGATTTTTTTTTTTCTGTTCTTTTTTTTTTCTTTTTCTTTTTTTTTATTTCAGCATATTACAGGGGTACAGATGTTTAGGTTACGTATGTTGCCCTTCCCCCTCCCCCCCAAGTCCGAGTTTCAAGTGTGTCCATCCCTCGGATGGTGCGCATTGCACTCTTTGTGTATGCATATACCCGTTCCCTCCTCCCCCCTCTTCCCTCCCCCGTGCCCGACATCCAATAGATGTTATTCTTATATGTGCTTATGTGAACAACTTGGATTTTTAGAGAAATATTAATAGATAGATTGCTGATTTACCCTTTCCAAAATGAGTCATCTCACATTGGTTTTTTAAGTCTGTACTCTGAAAGCCATCTTCTAATATTGTAGTTTATTATGATCAACATCAGAAAAACGTAGAGCTTTGATGACTACTGTGACAGTTTATGTTAATAGTCTGTTTTTAAAGGACTTTATTTATAGCTACTTACTCTTGAGTTTCAACTATTATTAAGTTTAGATCTTGGCTTTAATGTATCCAGCACCTTGAAAATCATATAAAGAATACTGACAAGTGTCAGGCTCTGTTTATTACTGTCTCATTGGATTTGTGTGGGTCACTTACAGTTGACCGTAGGGAACAAATCAGTCCATTCACTCCATAGATACCAAAGGCCAATCTAATTATAGCAGAACTCACAAACTGTGATTTGCCAATCTCTAAATCTAAACTAGATTTTAGTGTCTGTATCTGAACAGCGAAACAAACCACAGGTTCACTTAGAACTAAATCACTCACTCAGGATCCTTAAGACTGGGAGTACTTAGAAAGCCATTTCCAAAACTCAGAATAAACTCTAAAATGTACTGATTCCAGTTTTAAACCAGATGTAGGTAATTTGATCAGGATTAGGCTGGCCTTAGTGGGACCACGGTTGAAATAACTTATGTGGTTAATTGTTACAGAATGTCAGTGATCCATCCATACAGTGGTTTCTCCTTATCTGCAGGAGAAACATTCCGAGACCTCCAATGAAGGGGGAAACCATAGGTACCACCAAACCCCATATGTACTGTTTTTTCCCTTACATATATACCTGTGATGCAGTTTAATTTACACATTAGGCATAATGAGTGATTAACACCAATAACTAATAATAAAATAGAACAATTATATTAATATCAATATGCTATAATTGTACTGTTCTCACCTATTTTTGGACCACAGTTACAGTAGAAAACAAAACTGCAGGTAAGTGAGGATGGCTGTATGCGGTGCTTAATTTGTGACTATTATGCTTAGTATTTAGTACTAACTCAAGTCTTTATTATTAATTCTTTCTCTTTTTTATTGCAAAAGAAATGTGGGCTTATCTGCCATTGTTCTTTGATAGTTTCGTTTTTTTAATTTATAATTTCTCAGTCCTTGATAATTTTTAAAATGGCTTAGGATTTTAGTTTCTTCATCCATCTCTTTTTTTAAAATTGAGGTAAAATCAGTGGTCCCCGACCTTTTTGGCACAAGAGACTGGTTTCATAGAAGACAATTTTTCCACAGACTGGGTGGTGGTTTCAGGATGATTCAAGGGCATTACATTTATTGTGTACTTTATTTCTATTATTATTACATTGTAATATATAATGAAGTAATTATACAACTCACCATAATGCAGAATCATTGGGAGCCCTAAGCTTGTTTTCCTGCAACTAGACGGCCCCATCTGGGGGTGATAGGAGACAGTGACTGATCTGACAGGAGGTGGAGCTCAGATGGTGATGCCAGCAATGGGGAGCGGCTGTAAACACAGATGAAGCTTCACTCGCTCACCTCCTGCTGTGCAGCCTGGTTCCTAACAGGCCACAGACTGGTACCAGTCAGTAGCCCAGGGGTTGGGGACTGCAGGGTAAAATAGATGTAACACAAAATTTACTGTTTTAACCATTTTTAATGTCATTAAGTACATTAATACTGTTGTGCAACCATCACCATCATCCATCTCCAGAACTTTTTTATTATCCCAAGCTGAAACTCTGTACCCATTAAACAATAACTCTTATTCCCTGACTCCTAGTTCCCAATACCATAATTCTACTTTCTGTCTCTATGAAAATAGATATCTCATGTAAGTGGGAGCATACCATATTTGTCCTTTTGTGTGTGGCTTATTTAATTTAGCATGTTTTCAAGGTTCATCTGTGTTGAAACATGTATCAGAACTTGATTGCTTTTTAAAAATGAATTATATTTCATTGTGTGTGTATACCACATTCTGTTTATCCATTCCTCCATTGATGGACATTTGAACTGTTTCCACCTTTCAGCTATTTTGAATAATGCTATTGTGAATGTTGTTATATGTTCATCTTTTTTAAACTGCCATTTGTACGGATGTGTATATGTCTTTCTAATATTGACTAATAAATGTAGAATAAAACATGTTTCACGATCTTCTTTAGGGATATATAAGGTTAGCATATTATTACTTAAGTCTGATCCTAATTCATTCCTATTTTGATTTAAGGGTTCAAGTAAAACCAGTGGTTCTAAGCAGCAGTGGACTAAAATCCTATGGTCTTGTAAGGAAACCTTCCGAATGCAGCTTGGGAGACTACTAGTACATATTTTGTCACCAGCCCACAGTGCACAAGAGAGAAAGCAAATTTTTGAAATAGTTCATGAACCAAATCATCAGGAAATACTAAGAGACTGTCTCAGCCCATCCTTGCAAGTAAGTATCTCAGCATTTGATAAGTAAAAACTTTTGGTGAAGTATAAAGTTCTAACAAGAACTGAAATTGAACTGACTTTTCATGCCTAATGTCATGAATATAATTTTCTTACCAAACAAATTTAACCTGAGATATTTTTTCAGATGCTCTTTTACAGGCTCAATTTGACCTCTGTGTTGATTTCCCAATCCTTTTTCCTGCACTTAAATAAAAAAGTTCTGTATCTGAGTTGTTTTCAGATTCTTTATAATGTGTTACCACATCTTGAAGTGTTTTCTTTAAGAATTGTTTGGGCCGGGCATGGCAGCTCACACCTGTAATCCCAACACTTTGGGAGGCCAAGACAGGAGGATTGCTTGAACTCAGGAGTTCAAGACCAGCCTGGGCAATGCAGCAAGACCCCATCTCAGCAAAAAAAATTTTTTTTAAAAATTAGCTGAGTGTGGTAGTGCACACCTGTAGTCCTAGCTACCCAGGAGGCTGAGGCAGGAGGATCACTTCAGCCCTGGAGTTCACGGTTATAGCAAGCTATAATCATGCCACTGCACTTCAGCCTGAGTGACAGAGCAAGCCACTATCTCTAAAAAAAAAAAAAAAAAAAAAAGAAGAATAAAAATTATTGTTTGGAGGCCTTTTTAAAAAGCATTATATTATCTGTGAAATATCTATGCTGAATAGCTCTCAAACAACAGTATGTATAGCATATTTCAAAAATATTTATAGTCATCTATAATAGAAAAAAAGTGTTGACCACTTGAAATGATCAAAACCAAAATACTTAAAAGAATTTTAGAGTCTATAAATTCTCCAGTGATAGAAGAGAGTTTAAGTGGTACATTAAACCGTTTTGGATGGCTATTTAATAGTTTTTATAAAATTAAGCATATACTGAACTTGTGACCCTATTTGTTTGTAGATACCTACCCCCCCCAAAATTAAAACACAGGTCCATAAAAAGACTTGTATGAGAATATCCATGGCAGCCTTTTCACTAATGGCCCAAAACTGGAAATAACCCAAATGTCTATCAAAAGGAGAATGTATTATATAAACAAATTGTGATATATTTGTATAATAGACTATTATACAGCTATAAAAAGGAACAGACTGCTGATACACCTACAATTATGGGTGAATCTCAAAAACAGTGAGTTGGGGAAAGGGATGAGTGAACACAAAGGAGCATGCAGTCTGTGATTCCGTTCAAATGAAGTCCAAGGACGAGTAAAACTGATAGGACACTGTTAGTGGTATACAGTGAAAACACTGTATAGTGAAAGCACTTAAAATAGTTTCTTAAAAATTTGGTCATGCCACTAACTTCAACCAACTAGTTCTTTTTTTTTTTTTTTTCGGTTTGTTTTCTACTTTTAGGGATTCCATTGGGTTTTTGTTTAATTTTATTTTTAATCATATAAAATGTCTACATGGTTCCAAAATCAAAATTGTGAAACATAGCACATTCAGAGAGGTTCTAGCTTTATCCCTATACTGTTCTTCTATTCTTTCCCTCTCCCTATAGTTAACCATCTAAATTTCTGTTGAAGATATCAATTAATCTATGTGCACACACACATACACATAAATATTATCCCCCCCACTTACAAAGAAAGAGCAAACTATACACACTTCTGTTTGACAATATATCCTAGAGATCATTACATAGTAGCATATAGAGATCTCTTTATGCCTTTCTACAGCCACATATAAACTGGGTTGCTTTTGTAATCTGCCTGAGTTTTAAAGCCCCAGGCTTGTTTTCTCCTGTCACAACTGGATTCTGATTGATCGCCAGTCTGTAGCCGCTCCTCTTTTCAAGATAGTATCATCCTTGTCTCTCTCTTCCAACCTCTTCACATCCTATGTATTTTTACCACCACGCTTCTTCATTCATGTTGTCCACCCCACACAAAATGCCTTCTCTCTCTCTCTCTTTTGTCTGTCTATATATCCATTCTATCTGTGCATAGACCCAGCTCAATCCTTACTTCCTTCAAAACGTTCTCCCTTTTTACAGTCCACTCAGAACTCTTCCTTCTTACAACCTTCACTGGAAATTTTATTTTTACACATTTTAGCATTTTATTATTTTCCAAGGATTAGTGTTTAACAGATTCGGTTCCTTAAATCAGTTTTTTAAGGACTGAAAACAAGACTTTTTTGGTATCTATCCACAATGACACCATTTATAGTCCCAGAAACTATAATCAATAAATGATTGATCAGAGGATGTTAAAATCCTCTAGAAACAACTTCAGTGTTTACGAAAATCATGTGGTTTTTTGGGGGAGGGATATTCAGAATGAATGAAAACATTTCTGATAGTTTTTTTGGTGATAATTTTAGCATGTTACTGAATACTAAACTGAAATATTTTAAAAGTTATATCAAGAACATTACCTTTAAGACACATGCATGAAAATATTTTAGTCATTTACCATTTTTCTTTATTTGTCAACTCTTCAGGCCTTTTACTTGCAGAGCATCTGTTCATTTTTCTCTTTTGGTCAGGTAGCAGCTGTCTTCTGACTAATTTAAAATGTTGCATTAAAATGAGCTTTGCTATTTTCACCATTGCATATGTTCATCTTTTGCTTTTGGGAAATGACATAATGTGATTCAACGTGTTAATTTAAATATCACCCAAAATATAATCATTTCCAGATCCATTTGTTGACATTTAATACTATTCAGTTTAAAATGTCATCAAGCCAAATGCAGTGGTATTTGTACCAATGCAAATTTTTTGGCAAAATTAATTGTCTAAATAATACATAGTATACATGTTACAATCAGATGTGATATCTATAGCGTGGAAGGGCCACTTGAAAAATCATGAATCAAAGTTTGGTTTAGGTTTGCACTGCAAAGGGCAATTGCCATTACCTTAAGTAACACTGTAATTTTGTTTTAGGGTCTATTCACAGAAGATTGGCCAGAACCAATCTTCCCTGAACATCCTCATAAAACTGAGTGCTTAGGTCTCAGTTTTTTGAGTTTTTCAACTTTTGTGCTTCTACATGGTAAAGGGCTTTGTTCTGGAAACTTCACCAACTTCTCTTCTACTAAGCAGAAATTAAAGGAGAAAGGATAAATAAGCATATTTCTTTTATTTTAAGGTATAAAGGAAGTTTTCCTTTTCAATTCGGTTTTTCTGGGAGGAAAACTAAGAATTATCTTCCTTTATTCCAGCTTATGTCCTGTATTCCTTTAGCAAATCCTCTTGAAAAATTTCTCCCCAAAAACTAGCTAGCTTACTTTTTTTAATCTTTCATAATAAAAAAATTTCAAACATACAAAGCAGAGAGAATAGTATGATGAATATCATGTAATCATCACCTAGATTTAATAATTATTAATATTTCATCATATTGATATTTCTTCTTATGAATTATTTTAAAGTAAATTATAGAAATCATGATATTTTACTTCTAAATTCTTTTTTAAAAAGACATTTTCTTATATAACCATAACATTTATTACACATAACAAAATTAGTATTCTTTGTCATCAAATACCCAATGCATAATCATGTGTTTTCAATTGTCCCCAGAATGTCTTTTGTAGCTGATTTATTCAAATAAGATTCAACCAAATAAATCTAGTAATATAATTTAATTTAATTACTGTTAAATAATTTAAATGTAAGAAATAAATTTTTTATTACTAAAAAAATTATTACTTTTTTTAAAGCATGGAGCCAAGTTAGTTTTGTATTTGTCAGAGTTGATACATAATCACCAAGATGAGTTGACTGAAGAAGAACTAGACACAGCAGAACTACTTATGAATGCTTTAAAATTATGTGGTCACAAGTGCATCCCTCCCAGTGCATCAACAAAACCAGACCTTATTAAAATGATCAAAGAGGTGAGTCAGCGAAACCATAACTGTTTCTTAGGAGAACCCATTGTATATAGTTAAAAAATGATTGACATTACTTTTTTTTAGAATAGAATAGAATATCATTGATGATAAAATTGAAATGACTGCTTTATTTTTTACTGTCTACTATACTGCGTTTTACTATGAAAGAAAAAATAGGCTTATTTTTAGGAGCATTTTATTGTCTATGGTCATCCTTACCCATTATTAGTAACCTTCATTGAAGGAAAGATTTTTATAGTGACAAGCAAGTTGAAGCATACCTTGAGGTAGGGGTTCTTTAATGAAAAAGCAAAATAAGGAAGCAAGCAACTGTAAACTCATCAGGTTTGGCAACCCTGGCTAACTATGCTATCCTATTTCTGTGACCCAAATTGTATAGAAACAAAGGGGACTTATAATATTATTTAAGTGATTATTTTAATATTCTGCACTCCAAGGGATAATATTTTTTCCTTTGTTAATTTAATTATAATATTAGTTTGTTGGGCTCTGTGCCAATGTTAGATGAGAAATAATAAGTTTTATATAGTATATTATTATCTAAATCTTTTAGGAACAAAAGAAATATGAAACTGAAGAAGATGTGAGTAAAGCTGCCTGGCAGAAAACAGTTAATAATAATCAACAAAGGTAAGATTTTGTGTGTTCCAAAAGTCATGTCTTTTAAAAAAAGCAATCCATTAGATTTCACATATACTTTTAGTTTTAAAGTGTCATGTTATGATAAATATTTAATGTTCCATATACACTTAACTTATGGATAGTGTTATTATTTGTTTAGTCTCTTTCAGCGTCTTGATTCAAAATCAAAGGATATATCTAAAATCGCTGCAGATATCACCCAGGCAGTGTCTCTCTCCCAAGGAATTGAGAGAAAAAAGGTGATCCAGCATATCAGAGGAATGTATAAAGTAGACTTGAGTGCCAGCAGACATTGGCAGGAACTTATTCAACAACTGACGCATGATAGGTAGGCAATGGGAGACATCTTAAGTTGTGTTGTATGAATATTTCATGTATTGCGGTGAAACACAGTTTTTATTCCAGAATTCAGACTCATAAAATTGTTTCATTATTTAAACTTTTATTGTTTAACCGTGTGCGATTTTTTTTCATCTTGAAGAATAATCATATGGGTTTTTTTTTATTCTGGGGGAAAAAAGTAATGAGGGAGAAAGGCATTAGCTCTTCCAGATAGTAATATTGGCTTTAATTTTACAATATGGTCTTTGTAAAAGAATAGAGAAATCACTGAAATAAAATAGTTGAGAAAAATATCCTTTTCTACCTATGACTATTAATAAGATTAAAAAGATAAACTGAAAATTATGAAAGGAGGGAAATTAAAGTATTATTCTCTAAATTTGGTTAAGATAACTGATTTGTGTGACTTTGGTGTGCTAAAATACACTGAATATACATACGAAAGTAAATTCCAGATGGATGAAAGAATTAAATTCAAACAGTTTATAAAGTAGAAGAAAATAGGGTATTTATCAACTCTGGGTGGATAACTTTTAAGCTCAAACACAATAAAAAAAAATTGCAAAGAAACCAGTGGATTTGAATCTTAGTTTTTTGTAGTGTTTTTAACAGCTTTCAACAACAAATGACAAAAAAAATGGAAATTTATTTTCAGCAAATATAGTAAAGAGTTAATATTCTTACTGTTTGAAAACTCATGCAAATTCTAAAGTAAAATATTATGATCCCAGAAGTTTGAATGAGCAAAAGACATGAACTCACTATTCATGTAAGACAAATAGAATTTATAAACACATGGGAAAATATTCAATATTGCTAGAGACTAAGTCGGTTTTTTAAAATCTTTAGATACCACATTTTACTTTCATGTTTAAAATAAATGTTTTTTCAGGTGCTAATATCCACAGCAGGATATTAGCTGTCCTTAGAGCTTTTATGACTTTGTACACTTTGACAGTATATATCAGGAACCCTACAAACATTTTATTTCTAGCTTCAATTATCTTATTTTAGTGATTCTATCCTAAGGAAAATATTAAAAATATGGAAGGCAATAAACATAAAAGTTTTTATCTCTGCATTATTTATGCTAATGAATGAATTGTAAACACCTTAAATATATAAAAATAATAATATATTAATAGTTAAATACATTGTGATTTATCTACTGAATATAATATTAGGCAGTCATTTAAAATGGTTATAATAAAGATTATACTGTTTCAGTGAAAGAAGGCAGGATATAGAAGTATGTGTAGCTTATGATTATAATTACAAATTAAAAACAGATCTATGTTAAAAAAAGAAAGAAAGAAAGAAAATAACCACTACCAGTATTTTGGTATGTTTGTGGTAGGATTAAGGTGACTTTTTTTCTCTATTTCTAAAAATGTATTTAAGATGGTTTTACTGTTTTCTTTTATCTAAGATATAAAACTATTTTAAAACCTTTTTTAGACTGTGATTTATACCATGAAGAGGAACTAGTTTTATTTGTTACATTACAGAATAGGCAAAATAGGAAATGTAAAAAATCAATTTGGAAAAAAATTTTTTTTAGCTAGCCATGTTAAATCCAGTGTGTTATGTCGCCAAAGTGTTCATAGTAGTTGTGATATATCTTTTTAAAAATTTAATAGATGCAAGAAACTGGAAGCAGAGCTTGCCTCTAGGAGGGGAACTGGGAGACTAGGATTCAGGAACAGGTCACTTAGATTTTATGTTATTCTTTTATACGATGTGTATGTATCCCCTGGGCTAAGCATATAAACAGTTGGGTTTTTTTAATTGAATAGATCAATTGTGACTTATTTATTCAATCTCTATAATGATTTTTTTTTTTTAAAAGCTAAAGTCCTTGGATGGCCACTTAAAACACGCTTTTATTTTCACTTGCAGAGCAGTATGGTATGACCCCATCTACTATCCAACTTCATGGCAATTGGATCCAACAGAAGGGCCAAATCGAGAGAGGAGACGTTTACAGCGATGTTACTTAACTATTCCAAATAAGTATCTCCTTAGGGATAGACAAAAATCGGAAGGTAACAATGACTTCTTGACTCAACATTTAAATATAGCAAATATAACTGTAGTCATTTGGTAAAGATAATATGTACTTTTTCCTCAACAGATGTGGTCAAACCACCACTCTCTTACCTATTTGAAGACAAAACTCATTCTTCTTTCTCTTCCACTGTCAAAGACAAAGCTGCAAGTGAATCTATAAGGTGAATTTGGATCCATGGACCTTCACTCTTTTGTGAATGTACAACAATTTATTGAAGTGTTTATGTAATATTTACTTTAGATAATGCTGTGGTTTTAAGAAAAGTCCTAAACAGGATAGGCTCAAGAGAGGACAGGTTGATTGGCCAAAATCCAAAAGGAAATAACATTTCTGATAGCAAGCATTCATTGGACTTCAGCCATCATGATCTGGCCCTTGATAGCGTACATACATTTTTATAGTTAACTTTTTTAACAGCTCTGTAAAGGAGATAGACCTGGTGATATCATCAAAAGGTGATGTAGTGTAGTGTTAAAGGTTCAAATTCCAATTCCTCCTCTTACTTGCTATTTGATCTTGGGCAGATTACTTAGACTTTCAGTCTCAGTTTCCTCATCTACTAAATGAGGAAAATAATAATACCCAAGGTGTCATAGCATTATTGAGTATTAAGTGTGTCAGTATATGTTAACTAATGATTGTAATATCATTATTGTTTTTGTGGTTGTTATTATTATACCCATTTTATAGATAAAAAACCGAGACTCAAAGACAATTGACTGAACTAAAGAACAGAAGAATTTTCTGACTCTAAATCACCTGTTTTCTCTAGAATACTAGGCTTTATTTATATATTTGAAGTATCAGAGGCATGAACCAATGTTTGCTTATTTACTGGAAAATATAAAACATTGAAGTCTCTATTAAATAACTGAATTCCTGTATTCTGCAGACAAGTTATAAGATTGTTAGCCTTTTCTAAAAGTTTCAGGTATTTTCTTTTCTGCCAGAATGCTAAAAAGGAAGTGGTATTCATGTAGATTTTGATAAGATACCTCATGCTATTGAAACTCTAGTCTGCTTTGCTGAAATATTTTACTAGATAAAATAAAGCCTATATTCTCTAAAATTGGTCAATATATTTAATCATAGTAATTGTAAATATGTTTTGACAGAGTGAATCGAAGGTGTATCAGTGTTGCACCATCTAGAGAGACAGCTGGTGAATTGTTATTAGGTAAGTCAAATTTTGAAGAATTTTACACATAATCACCCTGCCTTGTTTTTTAATTTTAATTTTAATTTTTTTTACTATGAAATCTTTCTAGCCACACCCTGCTTTATTTTATTTTTAGATAATTTAAAGTGTTTTTTGACACATTGTCATTAAATCAGATACAATTTCTCTAATATCATTTAGGCTAGTTTGCCTTAACATTATATATAATGCATGTGACTCATAAATGTGAAGAAAATGACATCTTATTTTCTGAAAAGCATATGAATAGCATTTTAATTTTTATAAAATTGAGTTTCTTCCTGAGTATATATTTTAATATTTAATCATTCCTTTTATTATATGCCAATTTAAAATAAAAAATTATTGGTATATTTATATACCTACTGTTTTAACAAATATACCTATGCATAAGAAATGTATCTACCTTGAGATTATTCATAATTTATATTCTCTATCATGCTTCTGAGAGAAAAAGGCAAAGATTGTCAGTCCACAAATACCTAAATAGTTACATTTGGTGGAAAATTTTTTCTCAAAACATGAAGAAATAGTTATACCACTTAATCTCTATTCCCTTAAAGAACCAATTTGTATGCTGGAAGCTATGTTCTCAAAGCTGGTCCTTCAGTCAGCACCATCAGCATCTCATACAAACTTCTTTGGAAATGCACATTCTCAGTCCCTAGCCCAGAGCTTTAGAATCTAAAATCCTGAGCATGGGGCCCAACAGTCTGTGTTTTCATTAGCCCTCCAGTGATTCTGATGTATCCTCAAATTTGACAGTCAGTGCTGTAAGCTACAGTGTCCAAGGTGTGGAGCTTTGAGATTGCTGAGAATTAGCCCCATGGTCACATAGATAGAGATTGGGCCATTCTCTGACCCAGTCGTGCCAGTACTTCAAGGTCTACCTGGTACTCCAGGGTGACCAGCATGCAGGTGGCAGAGCCCCAGCGAAGTTCCCAACATTGGAAATATGATGTAGAGACATGTGTTAGCAACAGCCAGCCTATGAAGCAGGAAAAAATTGGGGGCTATGTTTAGGGCCCAGTCTGCCCTATTGAGTGTCTCAGTCTTCAAAATAATTAAGGATTTCTCTTTTGCTAGAAAATTTGGTTTACCACTTGACTTCTGTTAATGTGTGACAAAGTAAAGCAAATCAGTATGCTAGTAATATAAGAATAAGGGTAATAATAAATGCCAACATTTATTTAGCACTGAGTACCAAGTACTATAAATAATCATTTTGCATATATTCTGATTTAATTCCCACAATAATTCTGTGAAATAGGACCCCGCCATCTTTTTTTGATAAGGAAACCAACATACAAAGAGGTTAAGCAACTTGCCCAAGATCTCATAAATACTATTCAGAAGTATTTATTGAGTGGTAAGAACTGTCTCTAGGTACTAAGATTCAAATTCAGATCAAAGGAATCCAGAGGTCATGCTTTTAATCATATATAATACTCTGGTTTCTCTTCAGATTGTATAAATCCTTTGCCTTTTTAACCATATGTGGTAATAGTGCACATACATTGTAAACCCTCATATCCAATTATTTTTTGCAGGTAAATGTGGAATGTATTTTGTGGAAGATAATGCTTCTGATACAATCGAAAGTTCGGTGAGTAGAAGCTTAAGTTTGTACTTTCATAAATTGAGACAAATTCCAAAAATGTATAAATTTAGTATAACCAGGAGCAGGAACAACTATTAGAGTTCATTCTTTGTCACTGTATGTGTAGATTGGTCTGAATTCCAAACATTTTTTAAAAGATTTTTTTTTTTTTTTTTTTTTGAGATTATAGCTCACTTTAACCTCCAACTCCCAGGATCAACCTATCCTCCTGCCTCAGTCTCTTGAGTAGCTGGGACTGCAGGCATGCACCACTATGTCTGGCTAATTCTTTAATTTTTTGTAGAGACAAGCTCTAGCTATGTTGCCCAGGCTGGTAAAAGATAATTTTCAAAAAGAAGATGGTGCCCTCTCCTTCTGTCTTACAGCTCAAGTCTCATAGCAGTTAAAACTGAATCAAATTCTAAGCACTCCTATTATTTCAATTTATGTCCATTCTTTCTCATTGCTATCCTCGGTAGCAACAAATGACTACTCCCTGCCACTCCTAGTTCACTATCAGGTATTTTTGTCTGCAGAAAGGAAAATATTATATAATCGAATAACTTAAGTCATCCTGACCTATAGATTAGTAATGGTAATTTTTATTCTTCTGGAAATGCTGATATTAATCAGAAAATAAATACAAAGACTCTTAACTCAAATTTTTTGTATATTGAAGGTTTTCATTCATTTGAATTAGTTTGTGTACCATTAAAGTATTTATTGAGATTCCTGTAATATAAGAAATAGGCTTTTTGTTTCAGAAATGTTCTAAAACCAGGAATTCTTACGAATATACTAAATGATATTATATGTGATTTAATGATGAATATATATTTTATTTTAAAGAAATTAAGGAGTGAAATCATAAAATTTGGTTATAACATAGGTAGTGTGAAAAAGTCATGAAAATATTTAATATAGCCAAAAATATGAGTAGACATTCATTTCTAATTTATATAGCAATTACTGCAGGGTTTGTCCCAGCTAGTAAAAATATTATTACATTAATTTTCAAGATGTATCGATGTATCTTTTTATCAACCAAAGAATTCAGTAGTTGATAGTTGAGACAACATTTTTCTGTGTTCAAAAGATAACATTTTCTCCCTTAAAAATTCTTATAAATATGCCCTTGCTTTTTAATAGATTTGAGGATACTTTCTTTCTCTGTCCTTTTGTAGTATTCTTATATTTGCTACCTTCATTGTGTGTACAATGTGTGTGCAAGTATCTCATGCCCCATTTTTGTCTTATACAAATTTATTTCATGCAGAGCACTTAGCAGAGAACCTTGCACATAGATGCTTAATTAATGTATATTGAATTAAATGAATGACTGAATGTTGAAGCTAAACAAAGGTGGAATTAGGTTTTAAGTATGAGAATATTGCATTTTCATTAAGACATTTTATTTTAATGTATTCCTTGCCTCTACTTCTAAAAATTATTTGGGACCCAGGACAATAGTAAAACACACATAGAGTAGGGCAAGTCAAATAAAAAAATTAAAGTAAGGTTTTGGAAGGATAAAGAGCCTGGGATAAAATAGTTCATGTAATTGAATCTTAAATTTCACTTTGAGCTTCCTGTTAGTCAATATAAAAGAGTAAGTAAATGCAATTTTCTAAAAGGAAAAACTGATGGAAGAAACCCACTAGGATGCAGATTTGTTTGAGATAAATTCTAACTAGTTTTAAACTTTAGTAGAAATTTTTTTCATGATTTCTCTATTAAAAGCATTGAATAACATAATTCATGTATTCACTTGCAATTTATAAAAGAATTAGATGCATATTTTTTAAAGTTTTTTTGATTTTTTGCTTTGGGAAAGGACCTAGTGATGGTAGGATGTGCAGGACCATTTGGCCCCTAACTCTTCATTCTTATTTAGGGATTTGCCTAAATAAGCTAGGATTAATGTTTTCAAGGACATCCAGCCTTCCAGTGGTCACTTTCTCATCTCCTTCCTGCTGCTGACCACATGGGAGAGGACTGTAGCTGTTTGATATGTGTTGATCTGTGAGGTTACATTCAGTGAGGCTTTATTTGCAGGGTTGCTGCATTAGCTGCAGAAGTGTTCCTCCGGAGACTCTGCTTTGCCTTTGCTGGATGATCTGGAGGCATGGAGACTGTGTTTCATTGCTTGGTCATTTCCAGGCCATTCAGATAGGTTATTGTAAACCTAGATCCATATGATGGAAGGCCCACAGTTATGAATTCTCAGAGAGAAACTTTTTTCTATTCTCCACCCAGTCCCCTGGCCAAAAGAAACAAGCTTCTCCCTTTATTGATGAGCACATCTGTCTAATCTGGAATTAGGAATTGTCCCTTCCTGGGTTTTAGCATTCTGAAGGATTTCAATTCTACACGCTGATTCCAGCGAGCCCAAGGCCTCATCTTCTGTCTTCAAGAGAATATTAACCTAAGTCATTTCGTTTCTGAAACAGGGTAGGGGGTAGGAGTATGCATATATATTATATATGCACATGCAAGCACATACAACCAGGCAGCCAAAGTGTTGCTTCCTCCTTACTGCTGTTTTTTTTTTATTTCTTTTTATTTTTGACTCCTTGGGATTTCATTTTCCTTATTTTCTTGCAAGCTCATCTGTGAATTTAAAAGAATATTTGCTGGCTGGGCATGGTGGCTTATGTCTGTAATCCTAGCACTCCGGGAGGCCAAGATTGGAGGATTCTTCAAGGCCAGGAGTTTGAAACCAGAGTGAGCAAGAGCAAGACCCTGTCTCTACAATAAATAGAAAAATCAGCCAAGTGTGGTAGCACACACCTATAGTCCCAGCTACGCAGGAGGCTGAGACAGGCAGATCACTTGAGCCCAGGAGTTCAAGGCTGCAGTGAGCTATGATGACACCACTGCATTCTAGCCTGGGCGACAGAGTGAGACCCTGTCTCAAAAAAAAAAAAAAAAAAAAAGAAAGAAATAAAGAAAAAAAATTTGCTTAGTAAAAGAAGCCAACCTGAAAAGGCCACATACTCTATGATTATCAAACTATATGACATTCTGGAAAATGCAAAACTATGGAGACAGTAAAAAGATTAGTGATTGCCAAGGGTTGAGGAGAGGAAAGGAGGAATGAATAGATGGAGCACAGAAAATTTTTAGGGTAGTGAAACAATTTTGTACGATACTGTAATGGTAGATACATGCCATTGTATGTTTGTCAAAACCCATAGAATGTACAACACACAGTGAACCCTAAGGTAATCTATGGACTTTAGGTAAGAAAAATGTAGCAGTATTGGTTCATCAATTGTAATAAATGTTCCACATCAAATGCAAGATTTAATAATAGGCAAACTGTGAGCATTGTGGGGATGTAGGGGGCAGGGAGGATATATTGGAACTCTCTGTGCTGTCTACTCAATTTTCTGTAAACCTAAAGCCGATCTAAAAAATAAAATCTATGAATTTTTTTAATTCCTAAATTTTATCTACCGATTTAAAAGTGTTTTGCAACGGGAAGATTTCTAGGTGATCTTATCTGCCATTTTGCCACAAAAGGAAGATTTTTAAATTTCATTTTTATATTTTTAAATCTAAAATTAAAATAATTTATTTATAGTTTGTGTAAAACAAATATTTTTATTTATTTCTTTGTCTTAGAGCCTTCAAGGAGAGTTGGAACCAGCATCATTTTCTTGGACATATGAAGAAATTAAAGAAGTTCACAAGCGTTGGTGGCAATTGAGAGATAATGCCGTAGAAATCTTTTTAACAAATGGCAGAACACTCCTGTTAGCATTTGATAACACCAAGGTAAATTCAGCTTTTTTAATAGATATGTATGTTTCAGTGATCATGGACCAATGTAACTATGTTCATACTGATTGTATAAAGGTTTCTGAAATCAAATAAAAATTGCCTTATTTCTTAGTCCTTATTAAAGTAAAGCCTTGGTTATATCAGGATTATTTTTATTCTTCAAAACTGTGTTAAATTCCAGTTCCTCAAAATGACTGAAAGAAGTAGTTTAAACTTGCTCAATGCTGTAGTAGAGTCTATCTTTGACAAACCTTAACTTGACCTCAAGTCTCTTCAGCTACTATTTCTCTGCTCTCCTTTATAGAAAACTTCAGGAAAAGTTATATATGCTTGCTGCCTCCAGTTCTCTTTTAAAATGCTGTAGTCAGACATTCTTCTCACCACTCTGATCAGGATCGTTGGTGACCTCCATGTTGCTCAACCCCTCAAGGTCATACTTCTTAGTCCTTATCTTACTTGACCTATCAGCAGCACTTGACAAAGCTGATTATTCTTTCCTTCTCAAAGAAAACCTTCCTCACTGGATTTAAACTTGCTCAGTGCTGTGTTAGAGTCCACCTTTGACAAACCCTGTCTTAATCTCCAGTCCCTTCAGCGACCATTTCTTTGCTGTTTTACAGAAAACCTCTTGTTCTTCAGGCTGTTCTCAACACAACAGCTAACATGTGTTGTATCATACTATTCCTCTGCTCTGAACTCTTCAATTATTTCCATGTCATTCAGTTAAAGCCGAAGTCCTTCCAATAAGCTTGTAAAGACCTGAGTGATCTGGCACCTTGTTGCCTCTCTGGCCTCATCTTCTGCCATTCTCTAAGTCATTCTCTCTGCTGCATCCATGGTGACTTTCTTTTCCTTGAAGATGTCAGGAACACCAAAGCTGCAGGGCCTTTGCATTTACTGCTGCTTGGAATACTTTTCCCTCTAGAAATTCAAATGACTCTCTCCCTTCCTTTTTTTGGGTTCCTTGATCAAATGTCCCCTTATCAGAGAGGCCCTCTCTAATTATATAGAATAGCAACACCTCTCTTCCCTCACCAAGGATCCCTTATCTCCCTTGCTTGGCTCTGTTTTTCTCTGTAGTATTAGCATCCAGCATTGTGTCCTCTCCCCAACAGAATGTCAAGACTTTGCTTTGTGAAGTTGCTATTTCTTCATAACCTTGAATGCTACTGTATGTAGGTGTTCAGTAAATATTTGTTGAATGAATGAATGAATGCTTCCTTTTCCTTCCAGAGTTTGATTTACAGTTTGTCATAAATTCCCTTCCGTGGACCTTAACTCCAGCAGTTGGCAACCTTCAGATTTAGGCTACATGTTTAGGTTGTTAAGCACTCTGTGCTTCTGCCTGTTCCATAACTGTAGCTGCATTTTTGTCGTTTACTTTTTAGTCTTATCTCTCATTGTCCACATCTGTGGCTTTTCTTCCTAGGCCTGAAGCATATACCTGCTTAAGATGGGTATTTCAAATCTGTTTTTATCAAAGGGTTGGCTCATCTATTTTTTTCCCACTTATAACCAATTATCATTTAATTACATTAGAAGAATCAATACCCTTTTTCTGTGATAGAATTGTTGTGAATCTCTAAAAAAGTTTATATATGTTTTCAATAAGTAGTGAAAATCAAATGTCCTATTTACACAGAGTATTTAATTCTTTATGAGGTAAATATCATCGCTCTCATATTACAGATGTGGTAACAGCAGCACAAAAGGGTTAGCAGGGAAGCAGACCAGATCTATCTAATTCAGAAGACCATGCTCTTTCTACTACACCATGTGGCATTTATTTAGAAGAAAACCTTTCTATTTTCTTTCTTTTTTCTTAGTATCTATATATAAATGACTTTTCCATACAAACCTTTTCTTGTCAGTTTCTTATTAACAGATTTCTCCAGCAGCAAAGCATGGTGGTTAAAAAGAGCTCAATCTTTGGAGAAAGACCTGGATTTGAATTTCAGTTCTCCACAGGTTAATTTTACTAGACAAAAAGTATTTTCTTGGAGGACTTTAGATTAGTAACATGTCTGTAATGTCATGAGTTCTTTGGAGAAAAGTTCCAATAAGCTTAAAAATAACATCAGGGTTGTTTTTTTTCTCCTTCACTTTTAGGTTCGTGACGATGTATACCACAGTATACTCACAAATAACCTCCCTAATCTTCTGGAATATGGTAACATCACCGCTCTGACAAATCTGTGGTATTCAGGACAAATTACTAATTTTGAGTATTTGACTCACTTAAACAAACATGCTGGCCGATCCTTCAATGATCTCATGCAGTATCCAGTGTTCCCATTTATACTTGCTGACTATGTTAGTGAGACACTTGACCTCAATGATCCATCAATCTACAGGTAAATAAAAACATCACCTTTTGGGTTTATCCATCCACATGTAATATTTATCCTATTAAAGTTTTCATTCTGAAAAATTTTAAACCTCCACAAAAATAGAATGATTATATAATGAACCCCTATATACCCATCACTCCAATTCAACGATTATGAATTATGAAAATTTTTGCCAAACTTCCATTGTCTCTTTATTTTCCTTTTATTTAAGGCAAATCACAGACATCTTGTTATGTCACCTCTGTTTCTGCAGTATGCATCTCTTACAAAAAATTGGACATTTTCTTATATAACAGTGTCATTATCACATCTAAGAAAATTAACAATAATTCAATGATATTCTCTAATGTCCAGTTCATTTTTGAATTGTCCCTGATTATCTCAAAAATGTCTTTTTATAATTGGTTGGCTTGAATTAGATCCATTGTTGCCTTTGGCTGCTGCATCTTTAAAAACATACATCTAGAACAGCCATTCTTTTTTTGTATGTATTTTTTCTCTTTCTTTTCTCTTGACATTGACTTGAAAAAACTAGGTCATTTATCCTGTAGGATGCCCCACATTCTGTGTTTTCTGATTGCTTCCTGTGACATTATTTAGTTTGTTCCTCTAGCCTCTGTATTTTCCAGAGACTAGAAGTTAATTCCAAAGTGTTGCTTAGATTCAGGTTCAACTTTCTGGGTGCAAGAATCCTTTATAGGTGGTGATGTGAACTTTATATGGCATCCTATCAGGAGGCCTACTGTATTCCACTCTAATGTTGCTCAGGTTGACCTGTGGGTTCAGGCCCCCACTGAACTTGTACCTAATAGTTTTGTCCATTGATAATTATTACTTGAATCAATTATTTTGCTAGGGGTTGCAAAGTGGTGATTTCTTATTCTCTCATTTCTTCTAAATTTATTAGAAGAAAACATACAAGGTAAACGTAGAATATTTTCTTGTGTCAGAAAGCAAAGAAACTAACATAGTCTTGTCAAAAGGACTCAGAAGCCAATTTGAAGTGGCTCTCACTGACATAGGATAATCTAAGAATAAAAAGAATAATGACTGCAATTAGTTGAAATAATTCACTTGAAATAAAAAGATACATAAGGTCATAGTGATACTTTTTAAAAGGCCAAAAAAAAAAACCAAACAAACAAATAAAAACAAAACTCATTGGTCCCATTAGAGTTAACTAAGACACCAGTTCCTTACTATGAAATTTGACAGTTAAAGGAAGAGAATTCAGCAATTGCTCTGCCTTTCTTGAATGAACTCAATTTTAGAATAACCAAATAGCCCTAGTTGATGAGAGAATATTTTGTTTGTTTATTTTGAAACAGTATTCTCATATTTAATTTAAAGAGAAATTGACTCCAAATATTTCGTTTTGTATATTAATTTCAGTTATAATTGCCAAAAAGTAGGCCTAGTTCTGACAGTTCTTAAGAAATCAGATTCAGTTTAATGCATTTGTCAATTTACAAAAGAGCAAATGGCACATTGTTTCTTTTCAAACATTTTTATACACTACTGATGGACATTTAAACTTGATTTGTTTATTCATTAATTCATTCATTTAGAGACACAATCTCACTCTGTCACCTGGCCTGGAGTACAGCGTCATCATCATAGCTCATTGCAACCTCAAACTCCTGGGCTCCAGCCATCCTCTTGCCTCAGTCTCCTCCTGCATCAGCCTCTCGAGTGGCTGGAACTGCAGATGTGTGCTACCATCCCCAGCTAATTTTTCCATTTTTTTGTAGAGATGGGATCTTGATCTTGCTCAGGCTTGTCTCCAATTCCTAGCCTCAAGCAATCATCCTGCCTCGGCCTCCCAGAGTGCTAGGATTACAGGTGTAAGCCACCATGCCTGGCCGACATTTAAACATTTTATACATTGCTTGTGTAAATAGATACAGTCTTTCTGAAAGGCAGTTTGACAATAACATATCCAAAGAATTCTTAAAATGTATATACTCTGTTTTAGCAATTTAGCTTCTAGGAATTTTTTCTTAGAAAGTATTTAAGGATGTGTGCTTTACCAGAGGATTCCCACTAGAAGTAAGTTTCATGAGGGGGGGAGCTGTATTCATCTGGTTTATTGTTTATAATGGTGCCTGGCACTGCATGTAAAAGTTTAGCCATAAGCAAAGTACTCATGTCATTTTTCAAAGTAGCTAAAATTTAGAAGTAACCTAAATGCTCAACACTAGGTTTGAATAAATTGTTATATGTTGCAACCGTTAAAATGATATTGTAGTAGTATATATTTTCGGCATTGAAGATGTTCTTTTTATTTAAAAGTTGAATATGCTTACACAGATAAAAAGAAAAACATCTAGACAAGCATATACCAAAATGTTTTACCTGGAGTAATAGTCTTATGGCTGATTTCAGTTTATTGTTTGCTCAACTATAATTTCTGATTTTTTAATCACAATTATTAGTATAACTGTGTCCCAAAAAAACCTTTTTATATTGTAAAAAAATTACAAGTGGGAATCTTAAACATGATTTCTTGGCTGGGCACAGTGGCTCACACCTGTAATCCTAATATTTCAGGAGGCCGAGGCAGGAAAATCACTTGAGCCCAGGAGTTCAAGACCAGCCCGAGCAGTAACAAGACTCTGTCTCTACAAAAAATTAAAAAATTAGCTGAGCATGGTAGTACACGCCTGTAGTCCAAGCTACTCAGGAGGCTGAGGCAGGAGGATCCCTTGAGCCCATGAATTGGAGGCTTATGTGAGCTGTGATGACACCACTGTACTCTGGCCTGGGCAAGAGACCGAGATCTTGTCCCCCCTTCCAAAAAAAAAAAAAAAACATGATTTTTTTTTTTCTATTTTGAGATGTTAATTTGTATCTATTCTATAAAACTATTTGTATTTTTTTTTTTTTTTTTGAGACAGAGTCTCACTGTGTTGCCCGGGCTAGAGTGCTGTGGTGTCAGCCTAACTCACAGTAACCTCAGACTCCTGGGCTCAAGCAATCCTCCTGCCTCAGCCTCCCAAGTACCTGGGACTACAGGCATGTGCCACCAGGCCCGGCTAATTTTTTCTATATTTTTAGTTGTCCAATTAATTTCTTTCTATTTTTAGTAGAGACAGGGTCTCGCTCTTGCTCTGGCTGGTCTCGAACTCCTGAGCTCAAACAATCCACCCGCCTCGGCCTCCCAGAGAGCTAGGATTACAGGCGTGAGCCACCATGCCCAGCCAAAAAACTATTTGTATTTTTTAACAAAGTTTTTATGATTAAAAGTCTCCAAAGCAAAATTATTATTTTACATCACTAATTTCAATATCCCCAGAAAATAATAACGTATCAAAAAAATAGGTGTATCAACATGTGGCTAAGCAGATTTGGTTTACTTACTGAAATTTGGGCAAGTCTTGCTGTTGGTCTAGTTATGGTGCCACATATTGAAATCCAGGTGGTCCCGTCCCTGTGTCCGACCAGATGGTTCCTCACCCAGAGGAGCGGGTGTTTCCTCATCTGATTTTTTTCTCTTGTTCTTTCAAGTGCTGCACAAGGACACCACTTGATTCTGTAGCTTTTAAGCGAGGATTCCTTCCTTGAGTTTTCTTACCTCGAGGAATGGTGTTGTGCAGTGTTCGTACAATGTGAACACTAGCCTGACACATTTGCACACGTGCACACATACTCCATATGCACAGTGTTATCACTCAGCATCTACTAACTAGATAGCAACACACTCCAAATTGCAACTTGTTGTTTCTTTGATTTTTACTAACTAGACTAATTATTACATAGTATGTCCCCTTGATCATAATTTTCATCCTTTACTCTACACGCTGTGTCTAACTGGATGTAGAATCTGGAAAGTGAGGACAAGAATTTCAGGGGTTGGTAGGAATCAGCTTCCAAGGGCAGCATCCTTTACAATTCCAGAGGAAGCTACAGAAGTAAGGCTAGGAGGGATAGCGGCAGCTCTAGTTCTTCTTGTTTAGGTTACTTGTAAGTCAGAAAGCCCCAATACTGGATGAATCTATGGGAAAAATTCTACCTTAATAGTTTATAAAATCATAATTTTGAATAGTGGCTGTTAATTGCAAAGCAACATGTAAGCAGTAAACCAAAGGCTGAACATTTTGTTGATTACATACTTACTTACAGGCTGCACATGTAGGCAGCATAATCTCGACAGTGTCAAAATACTTCATTTTTTTATCCTTTCCTTTGTAGGAATCTCTCTAAGCCTATAGCTGTGCAGTACAAGGAGAAAGAAGATCGTTATGTGGATACTTACAAGGTAGCTTTAGTTTTTACTCATACTTTGATAAATGAAAAATGGAGCTTTGTTTTAGACTTGTGTTTTACCTAATTTTAAATTTATAATATTATTTTTTACCTTCTTATACTTTAATTGACAGACAACTAGAAATCATTATGTGAAATTAAATATCATCTTCTGTCTTAATTCTCTAAAAAACACTTGCCCAGGCCAGACACAGTGGCTCATGCCTGTAATCTTAGCACTCTGGAAGGCTGGGGTGGGAAGAATGCTTGAGCTCAGGAGTTCAAGAGCAGCCTGATCAAGGGCAAGACCCCATCTCTACAAAAAATAGAAAAATTAGCCAGGCATGATGGTAAGTGCCTGTAGTCCCAGCTACTTGGGAGGCTGAGGAAAGAGGATTGATCGCTTGAGCCCAGGACTGTGAGGTTGCAGTGAGCTATGATCATACCACTGTACTCTATACTGGGAAACAGGACAAGCCCCTGTCTCCAAAAAAAAAAAAAAAAACCACTTGCTCGAAAAAGAATACATTTATTTTAGCATAAATTGAAAATTAATAATTCATTATATATTCAAATATATAATAATTGTATCCCTTATAAAAATCACAAAGATTTCCAGGGATCTGCTATTCCTATCCCTTAGTGTTATTCATATAACAATATATTTATAATGTACTATAACCATTAGTCATATTCAAGAAATTATGCATTGATTTATTAAACAGAAATTTACCAAATCTTAAAATTTTTAAATAGAAACAAATTATCTCTTTCTGTGAAATTAATATCTATAGAATTCCATTGGAAATTCAAAAGAACTCAATAGCCACACATTGTATTCTGTACAAAAGTATGAAGATAGGAGCAGCTGAAGCAATTTTCTCATATTTACCACATTATTGTATGTCACATTTTCATAAACATCCTTCTAAGCATTTTACGACTGTCACTATTTGATTCTTCAGCAGTTGGAACTGGAGCATTGCTGTGGGAATCAAGAAGTGACTCTGGAAAATTCACTGCACCTGACTTTGTTATCAGAGCCAGGCAGAAGCTCTGGGAGATGAGTCTAGTGATAGTAAATGTTTGGATGAGCTTCCTGCTTTATGATGGGAAGATAGGAGTAGTCAAAAACTACCACATTCTTTTTTTTTTATCTCTTTGCAACTATACTACAAAATAGCCATAAAATGTTATAGTATTAATAATATCAATAATATGACACAGTTTTTACATTTTTATTGTGTTTCCACTTCTAGAGAAGCATTTCTCCAAGTACCGTAGCATTATATCTTGAAATTCTCTTTTAAAATGCAGATGTCTCTAGTGATAGAAACAGCTCTCATTTTTTTTTTTTTTTTTTTTTTTTTTGTTTTGACACGTTGTGTCACTTTGTTGCCCGGGCTAGAGTGAGTGCCATGGTGTCAGCCTAACTCACAGCAACCTCAAACTCCTGGGCTCAAGCAATCCTTCTGCCTCAGTCTCCCGAGTAGCTGGGACTGCAGGCATGCACCACCACACTCGGCTAATTTTTTCTATATATATTTTTAGTTGTTTGGCTAGTTTCTTTCTATTTTTAGTAGAGACGGGGTCTCACTCTTGCTCAGGCTGGTCTCGAACTCCTGAGCTCAAACAATCCGCCCGCCTCGGCCTCCCAGAGTGCTAGGATTATAGGCGTGAGCCACCACGCCCTGCCCAGTTTTCATTTTTGAGTGTTTGATCAGCTTAGACATTATGAGCCATTAGTTGCAAGGCATGGTGCTGGGAGTTAGGGTGTAGAACAGGTAAGTTTTCTGTGAGTGAATAAGAGAGTGAAGATGAAGAATGTGACATGTGGCCTGGTGCGGTGGCTCACGCCTGTAATCGTAGCTCTCTGGGAGGCCGAGGCAGGCGGATTGTTTGAGCTCAGGAGTTCGAGACCAGCCTGAACAAGAGGGAGACCCCGTCTCTACTAAAATTAGAAAGAAAGTAATTGGACAACTAAAAATATATAGAAAAAATTAGCTGGGCATGGTGGCGCATGCCTGTAGACTCAGCTACTCGGGAGGCTGAGGCAGGAGGATCGCTTGAGCCCAGGAGTTTGAGGTTGCTGTGAGCTAGGATGACGCCACGG
>CAUYSK010016703.1:0-24213 GCA_963575035.1 Avahi laniger | reverse complement strand
CACCACCTGAAGGATGGACATATTTGAAACTTGGACTTGGGGGGGAGGGGGGGCAAGGGCAACATACATAACCTAAACATCTGTACCCCCATAATATGCTGAAATAAAAAAAAAAAGTACTCAACATCTCTAATCATTAGGGAAATGCAAATCAAAACTACAATGAGATCTCACCTAACTCCAGTGAGAATGGCCTTTATCAAAAAGTCCCCAAACAACAAGTGCTGGGATGGATGTGCAGAGACAGGAACACTCTTACACTGCTGGTGGGACTGCAAACTAGTACAACCCCTGTGGAAAGTAATTTGGAGATACATCAAAAAGCTAAAAGTAGAAATACTGTTTGATCCAGCAATCCCACTATCAGGCATCTATCCAAAAAAACAAAAGACATTCTACAAAAAAGACATCTGCACTCGAATGTTTATAGCAGCACAATTCACAATTTCAAAAATATGGAAAATACCCAAGTGCCTACCAATACATCAGTGGATTAATAAAATATGGTATATATATACCATGGAATACTCCTCAGCCACAAAAAACAATGGTGATCTAGCACCTCTTATGTTATCCTGGATAGAGATTGGGCCCATCCTTGGAAGTGAGGTATCACAAGGATGGAAAAACATATACCACATGTACTCTCCATCAAATTGGTACTGACTGATCAACACTATGGTGATCACATGGTGGTAATATTCACTGGGTGCCGGTCAGGTTGGGGGATTTGCGGGGTAAATCCACAACTAATGGATGTGGAGCGCACTCTATGGGGGAAGGACATGCCTGTAGCCCGGGTTGGGCGAGGCAAACGCATTACATGTAACCAAAATGTTTGTACCCCCATAATACCCTGAATTTTAAAAAAAAAAAGAACTGTTTTATGACTCACTTTCATTTTATCTGGGAACGTAGCATCTTTTGGATTACTTCTTTTAACACTCACCAGGGTCAGCAATACTCCCTCCCATCCTTCAGGTTTCTGGCTTCCTCTAGCTTTGTAAGAGAGAACTGTCAGGTGTTGGCTGGAGAATTAGCCACGCATTTGCCTGGCACACGTTCACTACTGTTATTTTCTTTCTCTTTCTTTTCATCAGTTGAAACTCTGAAAGTTCTGATTTTATTTGTCCTTTGGTTAAATATTTGCTTCTGTTAGGTTATCTCCAACAGGCCCCTCTAACTTTGAAATATTATTAAATAAATAAAAAGCATTTTCTAATTGATAGAAAGTTTAAAAAATTATCTTTTTTTCTGTATAATTGTCTTTTAGAATTAAACTAAATCTTATATGAAGGTCATTTTTGATATATTTTTCAGGTTTACACTATTAAATTATAATCTGACTGCTTTAGAAAGTGAGTGTTGCTCTATTTTTTCCGGGAAGATTAATGTCATCTGCCCTTTACAAATTTTTCTCCATTTTCCTGCCATAGACTGCTGAGATAGGTAACTTGAGTACGATAATATATTAGCATACAACAGACAAACATTTTCAATAAATGGTTATTGAAAGTAATTTTTTGATGAAAAGAAAGTACTGGAAAATCTTATTTCTACTAAGACAATTAATACTATTTTTTTCCATAATGGAAAAGTTCGAACACACTGAAAAATAGTCACAGAGCAATAATCAATTCATCAATTCAACGAGTGTTTACTGAACATCTCCTTTGTGTGAGATTGTTTGAGGTGCTGACCGTGTCTGTGCGCGAGACGCACAAAGTCCCTGACTTCGTGGGACTTACATTCTCATTGCGGAAACATACGAGACACAAAAATAAATGAGTAAATATAAAATGTCAGGCTAAAAATTATATTAAGAAAATACAAAGCAATCTAAGCATATAGAATATGAAGAATCATACACAGTGATGAGAGAATGTATTTTTGAGGAGATAACATTTAAGCAGAATTTGGACTAAAGGTTCTTAAACTAAAAATACCTCTGGAGGAGTCTTCTAGACAGAAGACACTGCAAGAGCAAAGGTCACAGGAAGTGTGTGACTGTTCTGAGGAAGAGCTACTGAGATGTTTGAAAAAGCGGTTAGAGGCCAGGTCTTGTGAAGCCCAGGAAACTATAGTAAGGAATTAAGACGTTAAGAGTTGTAGTACACCAATAGGGTTTTTTGCATGGAAGTGACATAGTCTTATTTACATTATTATTCATGCTGGTGGAAAAGAGAATAAGTGTAGGTGGAAGCAGTTTCAGATATGTTTAATTTGCAATGTGAAATTGGCTGTTGCATCATGTGGATCAATTCCAGGGAGAGGTCAGGACCAGAGGATACATCTGGGAGCAGTCAGCAAATAGAGACAACGTTTAAAGCCATGGTGGAAGGTAGATCACTCAAGGACCATAACACACAGAGAAAAGCAGCTGTCCTTGTGCCCTGGGGTTCCCCAAAATAGTGGTCAAAAACAAAGTAACCCCAAAGTTTCCTGGGGACATAATACACTGAAAGTCAAGTTTAAAGAGGTAGCAAGTGGTCACCTGTGTCAAACGCTGCCGAGAGGTCAAGACGGGTGTTGAGTAACCACTGGGTTTGCAACCTAGATTTTGCAACCTACAATAAACCTATTGTAGATTTATTACAAGATTGTTTTCAATGGGGTTATTAAAAATAAAGCCTAATAGAATTGGGTTACCCCTCAAAATTTTTATAAAGTTAACATTTTGCTTCATGTGCTTCAAATCTGTTCTTAAAATAAGTAAATTTACACAGACACAATTTGAAATCTTCCTATCCATTTTCTCTACCTTCTTCCCTGATCTCTAGCCACTACCTTGAATTGTTTATATTCATGCTATCTATGATGTTATGTTTGTAATGATAATGTATTTTTTGTGCTTTTAACAATTATACCATTACTATCAAATTTGTACCTATCCTTTTGTGATTTGTTTTATAAAGATTATTTAAAAGGCCTATCTATTTTTCATTTCAATATATGCACATATATGTATAAATCAGAAAATTTGTTTTAATTAAGATAATATATCCATTATGTACCCTAATTTATTTTTGTATGCGCAGTCATTCCTTGGGGGATTGGTTCCAGGACTTCCCATGGATACCAAATTCAGAGGCTGCTCCAGTCAGTGATATAAACCGTGCAGTATTTACATACAACATGTGAACTTCCTCCAGCATACGTATATTTTTAAATGCTGTCCCTTGAGTCATATCCTCCAGTATATTTTAAATAATTCCTAGATTACTTATAATACCTAATATAATATAAATGCTATTTTAATAGTTGTTATACTGTACTGTTTAGGGAATAATGACAAGAAGTAAAAGTCTGTGTATATTCAGTACAGATGCAATTTTTTTTTCAAATATTTTTGCTTTGTTTTTGGTTGAATCCACAGATGCGGAACCCATAGACACAGAGAGCTGACTGTATTTCCCAATTGATAAATGTTTATGTTCTGATGTTGTTGCCGTTATAAAGTGATACAATAAGCATCCTTGTATGTGTCTTTTTGCACATACATGGAGGAGCTTTTAGTATATAAATGCAGAAGGATAATAACTGGTATTGGCATCCTCAATTTTATTTCACGTGATCAACATTTTCCTCCCCAAAACAAGGAGTGTTTCTAGCATGTTAAGTTACTCATTTTGTCTTTTATGCCTTTTGATTACACTCTTTTCTCTCTTTGTAATGTCTTTGTGTGTACCTTCCTCTTCCTTATTATCTCTTTAGCAGTATTTAGTTCGTTGCTTATTAAATCCATTGAGTTTTAAATTTCAATATTTAAGTTGTTAATTTCAAAAAGTTTTATTTGGTTATTTTGACAGACCCATTTTTTCTATTATATGGTGTCTTTTAAAAATGTTTTACATTTTCAGATCCTTTATTTAAGCAATTGAAACATATTAATTTCACAGTCCCCTTGAGATTTTCCTACTTCCACTTCTTAGGATGCTAGATTTTGGCTTCTTGTACCTTTTGATGCTTTCACAGTGTGTTTCATTTTCCTGCATGATGTATATGATTTTATTGTGAGTTTATCTACCGCAAGAGATGTCTATTCTGTGGGAATCCCCTGTGATTTGAAAATGCTGCTATGGAGCAGGTTGAACCTGCTGCTGTGGCTAGCCCTGGAGGTTGATGGACATTTCTCTCTTTACGGTGCCTGAACCTGCATGATTGAGCACTGATGAGTATTACAGGTCTGGAGTCCCAATTCTGCTTATGTTAAAATATATTTTATCTATGCTTCCAGGTACTTGTAGCAGAATAGATTACATCTGCTCCAACTCAGTCTGCTTTTGTTGTTAGATGCAGCATACTTCATTGTTACTGAATTTCACATTTAATTAAACTCTATTTATCACTCATTACATTCTCATGTCATTTTCTATGACTAAAGTCATCATGCGTTTATAATACTTCTACTTTTTGGGGAGTGAACTTGCTGTGCTCATATCCTGGCACAAACTGGAAAACAGATCTTTGGGGATTACATTCAAAAGCATGTGAGTTTGAGAATTTCTTAATTAGCAGCATTTTTAGACCTGAATCTAAACCACTTAGCAGAATAATTTGTTGAGTTGTAGCTAAGGTTTAGAAGCAGGGTGAAATTTAGTACTTAAACTTTTTAGTAATTTATTATTCTAAAAACAAATACGCATTAAGTATCTGTTAACTTTTAAAACATAGTATTGAATTTATTCTATTTCCAGGGCAGGTCATGAAACTTAGCAATGAATTAAATGACTGCACTGATATCAAGCCAAGCCCTTATGCCGTTTGCATTGTGGAGGTGCTGTTTATCCATCTTACATGTACCCGGAATTGACTAACGTCCATGGAAATGACAAAGTGTCCTCGCCAATCAGACTTCTCTTTATGTCCCTTCCATTGCGAAATGATGTCTTACTTATGGGACAGAATAAGTCCTGGTATTTTTTACTAGAGAGGACAAAAACAATTTTCTTGGCTTTGTTAATAGCAAAAAGAAATCCCCAATAACCGTGTGTGCAGGAGAAAACAGCAATATTAAGTTACTGTTCTGAAGCTACTACTTACTTTTCCACCTACGGCTGCTGAACACAATGAACCAATTCAAAAACTTGGATCTCCACTTTGCTGAATATTTCCTCTGCAGATTTCAATTTTTCTACTCAGTGTAAGTGGGGAAAATTAAGTTTTCTGCTCAATGAACAACTTACTGGTACCCGTTTTGTGGCACTTCATCTTTGAGTTTTACACTTTAAAATACGTGATTGTCAGGGACAGACCCGCGCTGCGCAGGCAGCAGGGGAGGCATTGCAGGTTGAGGGTGGCGGGGGCAGGGATTGTGGGGCGGACGGCAAACGAAAGCAGGAACAAATAAACAAACAAAATACATGATTTTCAAGGCCAAATAATATCTCTCAATTTTATGCTCCTTGTTAATCAAGTCCAACCAAATCTTTGAAAAATACGCAGGCATTCAAACGGTTCCCTAAGGAACCGTTCAAGACCAATGAAAAGAGAAGATTGATATGACACTCCCGTGTGACGTCCCAAAGGGACTCAGAGCCAGAGCTTAATGGCGTCATAAGCAGTCGTATGAGTGATGCTGTTCGTGAAGAGGTTTTACTGAATTAATTAATTGGGCACACAGTGCAATTCCTCTTCAATATGGCATCGCTCCATCATTCCTAAAGGAGGAATCTAGTGACAGTCACACATGCAGATAACTTACTAAACCAAAACAAATAGGCAAGATTTCTTTCCAGAAAAATAAGATGTTATTTTAAGAAGCAAAGTAGGTAAATATCAAACAGTCTGATACATTGGCTTCCATATTTTTTTTTCTCATTTCTGCTGTCAGTTCTGCAGTGTTACATTTAGGTTTTACATCAGCCTTCAAGGCTGCAGCTGGAATTCTGAGCTCAGCCAAAGACATAAAAATAAAACCAAACTGAAAAGGTAAGCCAAGAGTACTACTGGCTCTAGGATGGTGAGGAAAAAAATGTATAAATGGTGTCTCTTTTCTTTGTCACACCTACCATTGTCTAATTGGAAACAACAAATGAGAAGCACCTATCGAAGGTTCATGAGTAAATCTGATCTGTAATAAATCTTTAATATAAATAACCTATGAGAAATATTGACTTGTGAATTTCCACAATAATTAAGGTAAATCAATTTATACTGTACAAACATGCGGCCTCTTCCAGCTTAACATCCCTGATCCTGGAGATTCCTGAGTTAAGACATGACAACAGCCATGTCTGAAACCACCCTGAAAAGGTGGGAGAAGAAATATAGTACCTTCTGAATTCAGGCCTCTCCAAAATATAAAAATGAATTATCCAATTAGATGATAATATAGGCCATCAAGCTCTTGCTGATGATACACAGAAAATCTATTGTATATAAAGGAATATATTATCAATAATTTTCATATGAAATATGCAGTAGCTTCCTTATGACTCATTTCAGTGGTAATTCAGAGTACAATTCATGAGAAAATGCTTCTCAGGATACAAAATTGCCTCAATACAGCTCATGTAAAATCTTCATTCAATTTTTTATCAGGTTTAGGTATAATAATATTAATATTACATTTCCATAATGATTTATGCTATTCAAAATGCTTTGTCATTCTCATCTCATAGTGTCTGTGTGTAATTGTATACTGCACACTGCTGAGAGTTCAAAACGAACCTGGAGAAAATTAAATTGATATTATTATTTTTATCTGTATCCTGAATTTCTGGACCGGAATATGTTAGTGACACAAGACTGGAAGGAATGAACTGCACCTGAGAGACAGAATTAGATCTCACAAGCTTCATAATGAGAGGAAGACAGGTTAGCCACAAAAGAAGAGGTCCTATAGGAACAGGTGTCCAGGGTGAAATTATAAATGAAGAAAAGATTATTTCCTGAAATCTGCACCCTCCTTTATCCTTCAAGGATAGGCACTCTGGGATCTCTGCCCATCCTCTCAATAGTTCTTTAAAACTTTTAATAAATACTTTGGGAGGCAGAATTATGGCCACCCGAAGATGTCCACGCGGTAATCCCCAGAGCCTGTGAACATGTTGCCTTACACGGCAAAAGGAGCTTTGCAGATGTGATTAAGGTTATGAAACTTGGACAGGAGAGAGTAGCCTGGTTTACCCAGGCGGTCCCGATCTCATCACATGTGTCCTTAAAGCCAAGAACCTTTCCCAGCTGTGGTCAGAGGGAGACGTGGCAAAGAAAGGGTAAGAGAAATTTAATGTTGCCAGCACGGAAGATGGAGAAGGGGGCTGACAGCCAAGGAACGCGTGTGGTCTCTAGAAGCTTGAAAAGGCAAGAAAACGGAATCCCCCTAAGAGCTCCAGTGAGGAGCTGCCTTGATTTTTGCCCCGTGAAAGCTGAGTCAGATTCTAATCTATGGAACTGTATGGTAACAGATTTGTATTGTTTTAAACCCTTAAGTCTGTGGTAATTTGTTTTGGCAGCAAAAGGAAACATATATAAATACTAAGGATAAAATCAGAAATACTCATAATAGTAAATGTTTGAATTTACTCCATTTTATAACATTGTTTAAAACTTGTATTATTTATAAATTGTGTTTCACACAATTGCAAGGGAAAGAGATTGGCCACACAAACAAATAAACTTCTTTTATGAAAGTTTTCCGTTTCAGAGTTCTTGTAAGTGGATCAGTAAAATATTAATGAAACATGATAAAGGAACTTAATAAGAGGCTAATTGGGTTACATAAACTCATTGTCAAGAAACCATTTTCCCCTTAAATGGGACAAAACTAACCAAAGTCCTCTTTTTAAAATATAGTTCTATTTCTATGCCATTTCTGAACTCTGAAATAAAGATCAGAGAAGAGCTACAAGAAGATATTGGAATTTTAATTCTGTTATTTGATTTCTTCATTCATTTATTCATTTCATCAATCATTCAGTTAGCATTTGTTGATGACTCTCTCTGCCAAACATTGTACAAGAAGTGGAAACATAAATGAGATATATTATAATACATTCTCTGCTGGAGCCATTACATTTACTGAGAGATTTTTTTGAATGAGGAATAATAGGCTAAAATGCCCAATTAGGTCTTTGTTAAAGCTGAGTTAGGAGCAAAGCAGCTAATACCAGCTGAAAAATAATGGGTTGGCTGAAGCAATTGACTGCTAAAGTCACTTCTAGCTCTGCAAGTGGAAGTATCTGCTCTGAAGAGTGAAGTGGAAACAATACACTGAGGTTATGAAGAAACTTTTGGACATCCAAATTTGAGTGAAAGAAGTCAAATTTTTTTCTTAGGCAAAAATTAGGCAGAATTTACATGAGCACTATAGTTAGCAGCTGGATTTAAGGGGAAGTAAGGCTAACTGATAATGAGCCTTAGACGCATACATCTCTTTAAATCTGACATTGTATTTATTTGTTTATATTTTATAAATACATTGTGTACACAAATGTGCATTTTGCTATTGTATTAAGGAGCTCATAAGAAGCAGAATCAGGAAGATATTGTACTTTCTTCAGGTTCATACTTCTGAATAACCTCTCCACAGAGTCTTACATCTATTACTAATAATAATAGATTATTAGATTTGCAGGCTCTGAGTCAACAAAGGAATGGTCAGCCTCCAGGGTGTTGTGAGGCAGAATTGGGAAATAATCAAACCAACAGCACATAGAAACAGCATGTCTATATTTTCAAATGTGAAGAGATCAATCCTAATTAATCCTGTAGTGAAGATTTACAAAATAACAATTTTTGATACTTGTGCACCACAGGAAATATTTATGCTTTTGAAATTTATAATATGGTTTTATATAATGGGAAGACAAATGGGAAGAAGAATATATGAAATATGTCCATATCCAGGGAATCAAAGACAGGCAGATAAAAATGTAATTTTGATTGTTTTAAAATTATCCATGCTCTTCAAACTGTTTTCTTGCTATTCAGGGGAGGATTAATTCTGTGTATCTGTATTTTTAGTCTTATTTTAAAACGAACTAAGTAAAGTTATTGAATTCTAAGCCTCTTCTTCCATTTTCATTTTTTCCTTTTCTCTCCTTTTGCCAAGTTGTGCAAATTTCTATTTTTCTTATCTCTCTTGTTAATTTGGTAGTACAATTCATACTAAGATTTTCTATTCTGTTGATGTTTATTTTTCTATGTCTGACATTCAAAGTCAAAATTATTTTTATATTTAAAAATAGTATAACTATATAAATATGAAAATAGCAATGAGCTCAAGGCATTGTGTGTGCTTGTTCCTCCTGTGCATTTGTGCCATTCCTTCACTATGAAAGCTTTTATTTCCCACTTTCCTCATCGTTATTCAAGTCTTATGCTTTCCTGAGATATAAGGAAATGCTGGTTCTATACTATTATTCTATTGTTCCTTTTATCTATTTTCAAATTCACAAATAATTAACACATCTTACAGAATCCCATTAACTTTATAATCCATTTGGATTTGAATTGCAAGGAAATTAGCACTATTTCACATATTTTGTATCTGTCTTCCAATCAGGAGATCTGTATTTTAATTACATTTTTAATGATTAGAATGTTTGCTTGAATATTTACTCGAATAAATAATTTGGCTGGTAGACCTGTTAAATCCTTTCATGCCCAAAATGTTTCTCTTTTATTTGAAAGATAAATTATATCTTAGCGAGATACAGTGTTCTCAAAACACAATCCTTCACTCTCAATCTGTAGATAATTATCCAACATCTTAGCTTCCATTGAGGCAGCTGAACATTCTGTAGCCAAATGGATTAAAAATATTTTGTGAATTCTTGTAAAATTTTCTTCTTATTCTTGCAATTCAGAAATTTATCCACATTATATCCACGAGCATATCTCCTCTTCCTCTTCCTTCCCTCCTCCCTCTACCTCCCACTGTCCTTGCTCTGATTTCCCCTCCTCTCCTCCTTCTCCACCATGACATTCGGCAAGCAGACAACTTTCTCTTTCTTTAAACTCTGTGCTTTCTGTGCCACCTGTCTTGGTTTTTGAATGTTCTTCTCAGTTTATATTCTCTAGGACTTCATCTTCCATGTTTCTCCATGCATACATTCCTCCTGGTTGATTTTGTCTGACTCATTGGCTTCTACTATCCTCTGAGAGTCAAGGACTCTTTAAATATCTTTATCTAGCCCTGACATTTTTAAAAGATAAATTTATGGGGTGCAAGTATAAATTTCTTACACATATAGATTGCATGGTGATCAAGTCTTTTAGGGTATCCATTGCTTGAATAATGTACATGATATTTATTAAGTAATTTCTCATCATCTACCCACCTCCCACCCATCGTCTATCACTCCACTCTCTACGTCTTACATGGAACTGCTTTCTAGTCTTCCTACTTCAGTGACTCATTGTCCTAAACCTCAACAGGTCCCGAACTAACTCTTACACAGCCTTCAAAATTTAGCTCTGTCCTATGCAGGCTTCTTTTATTTTTCAAATCTTTTGGAACCCTGGGGATCCCTGCATACTTTTTCTTTTTTATGATAAGATAACTTTGGATTTACAAAAATATTGCAAAAATAATCCATAGAGTTCTTATATAATCTTCACCCAGCTTTTTGCAGTATTTATATAACCATGTATAACCTTATCAACATTAAAAAGTTGAGATGGTGTTTGCTTAATGGTATTTTTTCTATTTTCCTCATTATTTCTACACTTATTTATTAAGGTTACACTATAAAGAAAAGCTGTTCCTTCTTCCTCATTTACTTATATATTACAGTATTTTTATCAGTATGAGCTCATGGATATTTTATTTGATGGGATGTAACTTATTATTTATTTTATCTTACATTGTCCCAGATTTGGTCATTGGGAAAACCTCCACATTGGCTTCTGTGTTCTTTTGACATAGTCCTATCATGTTTTAAATACTTTCTTTATGGCCCCATAAAATATTCTAGTTTCATTTAGTACTTCCCTGTCTTAGTCCTGTATTCAATAATTACCCTAGGAAACCTTTCCTTTATTTGGAGAATGGTATAGCAGTCTAGTTAGGCTGCTATAACAAAATATTAATACCATAGACTGAGTAACTTATAAACAACAGAAATTTATTCCTCAAAGTTATGGGGTCTGGAAAGCTCAAGATAAAGGAACTAATGGTGTCTACTGAGTGTCCACTTCCTCATAAATGGCACCTTCTTGCTGCATCCTCAGTGGCAGAAGGGTGAACTCGCTCCCTCAGACCTCTTTTATGATAGCACCAATTCTATTTTTATAAGACCTCCATCCTCATCAACTGATCACCTTGAAAGGCCTCACCTTTTAAAATCATTGCCTTGGATGTTAAGTTTCAGCATGGGAATTTAGGAAGGGGCACAAACATTTAGACCATAGCAGGTATGTATAATAGGTATCTATAATACAATAGGTCTATATAATAATATAGTACTAAGTGTGCCAATTGCTAACGGAATGTCATGGTTTTAGCCCTTGTAGCAGAAAGAAAAAATATACATAAAATTACACCTGCATACAACACACAAATGCACCTATAATCTATATATTTGCCTGTGTATATATTAAACACCGTGATAGCTCCAATTGCAATACAACAGCACCAGGTTTGCTTTAGCCTTCCCCTACCCTTATTTGTAACTCCTTTCTCTGACCTCAGTGTTTGCTTGTCTGGAAAAGACTTGATTTCTCCATCTATTGTGAAACTGTTTTGCAGGATACAAAATTCTAGGCTGACAATTGTTCTGTTTAAGTCGATTGAAGATGGGGCCCCAATCCCTTATGGCTTATAAGGTTTCCACAAAGAAGTCTGTGGTTAGCCTGATGAGTTTCCCTTTATAGGTCATTTGATGCTTTCATCTTCTTACTTGCAGAATTTTCTCTTTCATTTTGACTTTGGCCAAGTTGATTACCATGTGTCTTGGAGAGACCTACTTGCTGTTAATCTTCCTGGTGTTTGATGTCCATTTTGTATCTGTTTGTCTAAATTTCTGGCAATACCATAGAACTATTCCTTAATAATTTCCTCAAATAGATTTTTCATGCTTTTAGCTCTTTCTTCTTCTTCCTCAGGGTTATGTATAATTCGAATGTTAGTTCACTTCACACAGGTCCATATCTATCTCAGCGGTTACTTGGACCTTTTTATACTCTTCTCTTTCTCCCTGAATGACTGGGTTATCTCAAGAGCCTTGTCTTCAAGCTCTGAAAATATTTCTACTCCTTGGTTTAGGCTGTTGTTAAAGCTTATTGCTGTGTTCTGAAATTTCCTAAACGATTCTTTCATTCTTTAAGTTTTGTTATATCCTTTCTTATGTTGTCTAGCTCTCTAGTAACTTTTCATTTTTTTCATTGATTTCTTAAATTTTTTTGACTTCTTTTTGCTATCTTTCAACTTTCTCTTCAATTCCATTCATCTTATTTGCCATCCATATTCTGAATTTCATTTCTCTCATTTCAGCAATTTCTTTGTGGGTGGAGTCCACTACAGCAGTTCCATTGTTTTCCCTTGGGGATGTTGAATTATTTTGTTTTTTCATGTTGCTAATGTCTTTTTGCTAGTTTCTTCTTACCTGGCTCCTATTCTCTCAGTTTTGGGTTAATAGGATTGCAGGGCACCTGTTCTCCTTTGCTGGGTACTCTCTTGAACCAAGTTCAGGAGTGACGGCTGCTCAGAGCTGGGAGGTCTTGATTGAAGTATTGGACCTTAGGGAGGTTCTGTCAGCCCGGCGGTAGTGGTAAAGACTCAGTGGTGGGGTCTCGGGAACCAGCCACAATTCTGGAGTCTCAGGGGTGGAATCGCAGGCCTGGCAGGGGCCCAGGAGCTATAAGGAATGTCCATTATTAAAAAGACAAAAAAAATGGATGTTGGCACAGATGCAATGAAAAGGGAACACATATTTACTGTTGGTTGGAATGTAAGTTACTGCAATCTTTATGAAGATCAGCATAGACATTCCTCAAAGAATTAACGGTAGACATACCATTTGGTCCAGCAATTCCGCTACTGGGTATTTACCCAAAGGAAAAAGTATCATTATATCAAAAAAATACCTGCACTCATATGTTAATCACAGCACAATTCACAATTGCAAAAATATGGAATAAATCTAAGTGCTGGGACCACGCATGGTGGCTCATGCCTATAATCCTAGCATTTTGGAAGACTGAGGTGAGAAGATCACTTGAAGCCAGGAGTTTGATACCAGCCTGGGCAATAATGAGACTGCATTTCAAAAAAAAAAAAAAATTAAAAAATTACCCACTCATGGCAGTGCAGGCCTATAGTCCCAGCTACTTGAGAGGCTGAGGCAGGATGATTGCTTGAGCCTAGGAGTTATAGGTTGCAGTGAGCTATGATGATGCCATTACACTCTAGCCCAGGCGGTAGAGCAAGACATTGTCTCAGAACAAACAGCAAAACAAACGCCCCCAAAACTGGATTGCCCTTCAACTCACGAGTGGATGAAGAGTGTGCCATATATGTACAATTGAGTACTATTCAGCAATAAGAAAGAATGAAATAATGTCCTTTGCAGAAACTTGGATGGAACTGGTGGCCATTATCATAAGTGAAAGTAACTCCGGAACAGAAAAATGAACGCTACGTGTTCTCACTTATGATTGGGAGCTAAACTATGGCTACACAAGGGCATAATGTGCATTGGGGACTCATGAGGCGGTGAGGGTAGGAAGGGAGTGTGGGATGAAAAAAACCTATGGTGTACAATGCACACTACACAGGTGATGAGTACAGCAAAAGCCCAGACTCCACCACCATATAGTATGTACATGTAACAGAATTCAACTTATGTTTCTTAAATCTATTAAAATTTAAAAAAACATATTTTAAAAAAGGAAAAAACCCAGCAGCATTAATTTACATTTTATGCATAACCTTGAATTTCAGTTAAATGTTTAAACAAACAATACTAAATGTTAAAATTCAGTCTTAGGAGCTAAAAATCTAGCAGATTCAGGATCCAAGTAACCAATTTTGGTGAACCACATCTTTGTACCTGACATTTTTTTCAAGGATAGAATTTCTTAGAACTTGAGAAATTGCATACACTCAGCATTCATGAAATGCAAAAGAAGCAGTTCACTTGTTTCTTACAATGTGTATTAGAAAGAAGATAATAATACTAATAAAATTTTTGCTATACCCTTTAACATTGAATATCTCCCTGAATTACTTTTATAATTATTTTTTTACCTTGGCAGCTAGCCAGACAATTGCTACTTTGTAGCCATAGTCAATATTAGCCCAAATGTAAAGTAAATGGTGTATTCTATTTTAGAAATAGTGAAATGATAAAATGGCATCATAGGAAATGAATAAAAATTTCCACTTTGATTAGCTAAATCATCCATAGATTGCTAAAAAGGAGAAAGATGAACTACTTATGACTCTAAGACATTTTGAAATTAAATGGATATGACATGTTGTAGGAATTAACCTTCTTCATTGCAGTTTTATGCTATATTTGGGAACATGTCATTTAAATCAGAAATCTCACACACACACACACACACAGACACGTATATCAAACACCGGCTGTTCCCTCACACACTTCTGCTTGGATCATTCCTTCATCTCCTCTAAGTCTTTCCTTCAATGAACCATTCCATTTAAAACCTAACTGTTTTTTTTCCCCTTCTCCAGCATCCCTCTCCACCTTTCATACTTTATTCCTCTCCTTCACGCTGACCACCCTCTGGCATGTTATTTATTATCTACGTCTCCTCAGAAGAATTTAAACTTCCATCAGAGCAAAGAAACTTGTCCATTTGGTTGACCTGTCCTAGAACATTGTCTAGGACACATAATAGGTACTCAATATAATATTGACATTCTCACATATTCTAAACATTCTTTTAAACTTAAATTTCTTTTATGATTTTTCTTTGACCTAGGACTTACTTGGGACTTTATTTTTCAAGATATATGGAAGATAATTATCATTTTGTTATCGATTCCCATCTTAACTTATTGTTGCAAAACATTATGATCAATGATACTGCTTCTTTGACATTATTTGTCATGCCTCTTATGGCCTAACACGTAGTCCCTTTTTTCATATGTTCTATATGTACACGAAAATAATTGTTACTTTCTAATTATTCAGTATATAGTTTTATATACCCATTTAGGCAGACTTTTTCAAGTCCTCTGTATACTTACTCATTATTTTCTCTGCTTCATCTATCAATTACCAAAAGAAATGTGTTTAAAATTCCCCAGCAATATCAATTGTTGCATTTGTCTATTGCTCTTTGCATTTGTGTTTATGATTGTTTTGTATATCTTGATCAATTTGGTGCTACATCTTCTGTTAAATTACACATTTTAAAATTTTATGGTGATACTTAATTTCTAGTCATATTTTTTACCTTACAACAGCATCATTTATAATAATATTAGCAAAAATATGGAAACAACCTAAGTGTTCATCAACAGATAAGTGGATAAAGAAAATGTGGCATATATACAAAATGAAATACTACTCAGTCTTAAAAAGGAAGGAAATCCTGTCATTAACAAAAGCATGGATGAACCTGGAGGCCTTTATGCTAAGTGAGATAGCCAAACACAGAAAGAATAAACTGTATGATCTCACTTATATGTGGAATCTAAAAAAAAGGTCAAATAAATAAATAGAAACAGAGAGTAGAATGGTGGTTACCAGGGGCACGGAGGGGAAGGAAATGGAGAGAAATAGGTTAAGGAGTACGCATTTGCAATTATAATGAATAAATCTAGTAACCTAATGTACTGCATGAGGAGTATAACTAACAATATTGTATTGCATACTGAAAATTTGCTAAGAAAGTTGATTTTAGGTGCTCTTATGTTAAAAGGATAACTATGAAAGATGATGGCTATATTAATTTGACTTTAGTAATCATTTCTCTACATATATGTATACCAAAACATATCATATATCTTAAATATATACAATAAAGAATGTTAGTGACAATAAAAATAAATAAAAATAAACCTTTGTTATGTTAATATGGCTACATCAGTTTTTTTGTATATGTTTGTGTATTTACATTTGTCTGGTAATTTTTCCATAGTCTAACATTCAATCTTCATTTGGTAGGTACAACATGGGAACCTTAGATTTGCAAATCTGAATATCTTTTACTAACCAGAAAGAATTAATATGACCACCAGATCCTTAGATGATATAATTTAAGCCTAGAGAAAAATAGCAGCCCTAATATGATGCCATAATATATATTTCTATTTCTATTATTTATCTTCTATGCCATAGTGAATGACAGACGTCATGGTAGACGTAGAGGAATAAGTGTTTGCTGAAATGAATGTATCTGATTCTTACAACGACTTTGTGAGACAGCGAAAGTGTTCTCTCTTCATTACAGGTAGGAAACCACAGGATTAGGTAGATTTTCATGATTTCTTAAGCTTACTCAGGTGGCAGAATAACTGGAATCGATACCTGTTTACTCCCAGCCTAGGTTTCTTCCATTCCATGACAATTCCTTTCTTTGGCATTAACATTTGTCAAATAAGCAAATGTGGGATACAGAAGACAGTTCCAGGTAACATATCAAGGATGTTAAGATGTCTGCCACTTACTGTAGGCTCACTGATGGAGTCACCAGGACTAAAACCATAACTAAATTGCATTTCGCAGGAGAAATAATTAAACTAAGGTAGTGACGCTAATAAAGAAAATAAGAAAATAACAATGTAGAAAAATATATTAGCCTTGCTAAGTGTCTGAAACTTTCCCTTGTTCATAATTAATTTTTATGTAATTTCTCATGAATGGATTGTTTTTGTGCTTAGTGTGCACCCTTTTTATTTTATAAACTAGAGGTGTTTAAATATTACCTCTTCCCAGTGAATAGAAATATTTCTATTAAGTAAGCCTATCTTATGCAGTAAAGTACAGAAATAGCCTTGTTAGCTGGATGTTTAAAGCAATCAATCGTGTATCTGTTAAGAAAATATGCCATCATCATCAAACAGATGAATGGTAACACGTCATTTCCTTAATGAATCCCTATTAAGGTATATTAAAGCCAGCTTTACAAATAGCCTTAAAAATCACTCGGACTAGCAAATTTACGTAGCCTGCCGGACTGTCAGAGTCCTCAACTACCTTCCAGCTTCTATGTTCTGAAAAATTTACCCTGCCTCTTCAGTGTCCTCTTTCAGCTGCGGCCGATAAGCTCTTTACAAATCTCTCAGTTTTGCTTTCAAGCTCTGTCCATTGTTTCATCATTTGCTTGCTCTGTGATCACTGCTGGTATTGTGTGATGATGAGCGTGACCTTAACACTCTGTTGTGCTTGGTGAACATCAACTGGGATTGTGACGTTGTACAACTGCACTCACAAACTCTGTAGACTATTTTAGTCTTGACACAGCTTTACAGCACCACTATTTGTTGATGGACACTTTCCTATAAACACAGCTTTTGATCACTGATGCTCTTGATTTTCATTCTTAACTATCCCTGGATAGCAGTTAGCTACATACAAAGTGATGTGGTGCTTTCAACCCTGCTGAGGCTCTCAATGCAAAAATGGAGTGCACAAAATCAATGGATATTTATTGAGACTCTTCTTTTGGGCCTAGTATAATGTTTAATGCTGATGTTGAGTGTAAGTAATTGGAAATTATGTTTTATGAACTAAGGTAATAATTTCAGGAATAATAACTTAGTTTTAAAAAGTGTACGTGATATGTTACACTTGAATAGCACCAAGATATATAAGGGGAAACCCAGGATAAGGAAAAATAGGAGTAGAATTCTAGACTATCTGGGTCTTAGGCTTTAATTTAACAGCACGGCAGTGATAGTAGGGGCCTTGGAAGTATACGTGGTCTTTGAAGGAAAAATTACAGAGAAATCAATAATACCTAAACTTGCCAAACATCGACCTGTGGAGGAAGAAAAGAAGTAATAATACGAGAGATTAAAAAAAGACCCATGATAGGTTTACCAGAAACAGTACAGCAGGGACTGGCCCTTCCTAGGGCTTTAGAAAAGAGAATGAAGCTCTAACAAATAAAACCAGTGAAAGCTGGCTGGGCGCAGTGGCTCACACCTGTAATCCTAGCACTTTGGGAGGCTCAGGCAGCAGGATTGCTTGAGGCCAGGAGTTTGAGACCAGCTTGGGCAACATAATGAGACCTGCATCTCTACAAAAAGTAACAATTTAGCCATGCATAGTGGCTTGTACCTGCAGTCCCAGCTACTTGGAAGGCTGAGGTAGGAGGATACCTTGAGCCTAGGAATTTGAGGTTGCTGTGACCTATAAGATGCCACTGTACTCCAGCCCAGGCAACAGAGCAAGACCCTGACTCAATTAAACAAACGAATCAGTGAAGCAGTACGGAGTAAGTATGACTATCCCTATTTTACTTGCATGGAAAAAGATACCCATAGGAATTAAAGGACTTGCAATTTGTGGGAGAACTGGAATGATATTCTAGGTGTCCCGTTTTCTCAGTCATTGCATTCTATTCATCTACAGCCAAAATGAGGTCACTTAATTAGGAGTAGTGGGAAGGCCAATTGGTTTATCAAAAAGGCAACTGTTGTAAGAGGCCAGAGCGACTGGAATGCCTGGACAATTGCCCAAGGCTCACTCCTGTATGAAGAGTCATCAGAATGGTTCACATTTCTACTGAGAATATTGCACTTGTTTTCCAAATCCATCTAGTCTGCGAACTATATGTTAAGAATAGGGCAGATATTCAGATTTTGTTCCAGAAAGACAAAGAGTATTGATAATGTGGTATTGGAAGGGCTTTTGAAAAAACAAAAACAAAAAACACTCAAATGCACATTTTAGGATTATTTCCCAGAATATATTCTGTAGAAAGACTGTAAATCTACATAAATAAATATGAAAGTGAAAAATGCTTAATTTTTAAAATGAAATTTGAACATATCAAGTATTTGGAGGCATGGAAATAATTTATTCTTTGATAAACATTCAAAAACTCTGAAAGCTTATTCTAATAAGGTTTTAAGTTCTAGTTCTTATTAAATAAATAAAACTAAACACAAAAATAAAAAAACATTTTATTGTGGCATAATTAAGATAGAAGAAGTTGAGCATATTCAAAGTGTGCAATTCGGTGCATGTGGCACAGCCATTGACTTGTGTCACCATCATCACAAGCAAGATAATGAACACATCCTCTATCCCTAAAAGCCTCGCTGTACTTTGCAATCTTTCTCTCCTGCTTCCATCCCCATCCTCAGGCAAACGCCGATTTACTTTCTGTCATTGTACATTAAATCGCACTCTCTAAAATTTATATAAATGGAATCAGACAGTGTGTACTCTTTTTTGTGGGGGTAATTGTCAGGCTTCTTTCACACAGCATTTTTATTTTGAAACAGGTATTAATAGTTCATTAGTCTTCATTGATGAACAGTATATATGGATATGCCACAGTTTGTTTATCCATTCACATGTTGATGAGCAGTTAAACTTCTTTCAGTTGTGGTTAATTACAAATATAGCTACTATGAGCATTTATGCATAAGTCTTTGTATGGACATATACTTTCATTTCTGTATGACAAGTCCCAAACTGTTTCTGAAACTGTTGTACCATTTTACATTCCTATCTATAATCATTAAAATAAATTACATTTAGGCACAAAACTTTATATATAAATATTCTGCAACAAAGAGATGTTATAAACCATAAAATAATTATGAAATTTTATCTTATTGGACCTATTTCTATTTTGAATAAATATTAAAGTACAATGCAATTGATATAGAAATATTATTTGAGCATCATTGATTGGTAATAGTTTTTAGTTTTGAAGAATTTCCCAATCTATTTAGTTTGTTGAATTAAATGTTTATATATGAAAAGATGCTCCATATCATATGTTGTTAAGAAAATGCAATTAAAATAATGAGATTCTTGCCTATTAGAGTGGCCAAAATCCAGGATGATTAATAAATCATACTTTTTTAGAGATGAATAATATCCCATTGTCTGACTATACCATAGTTGATTTATTCATCCACCTACTAAAAGACATCTTGGTGGTTTCAAATTTTTGGAAATTATGAATAAAGCTGTTATAAACATCTGTATGCAGGTTTTTGCATGGACATAAGTTTTCAAGACCTTTGGATAAGTACCAACGAGTGTGATTTCTGGATTACATAGAAAGAGCATATTTAGTTTTGTAAGAGACTGCCAAATGGTCTTCCAAATTGGTTGTACTATTTTGCATTCTCTTCATAAATGTATAAGAGTTCCTTTTACTCCATCCACATCCTCACCAGCATTTAGTGTTGTAAGCATCCTGGATTATGCAGATAAAGAAAAAGATTTTCAAAAGTATTCCTCTTCAATATCTTTTTACATTCTTTCATTGTGGTTTTAAGATAATTCCAGGAGGGATGAGAGACAGACTTGTTTATTCTGTGTACTATCTTGAACTGGATATCTTAATTAGTCTTCTACTTATACAATTTCATTGGAAGAAGAGTGCATCAACTACAACTATTTGAAAATTATTAGAATACATGTCTATTCCTGCTTCCAAAATGCTGTATCATAGGTTGTTCCTCACGGGTCTGCCATCTCTCTCTGTGGCTATTGTGGCTCCTCCTACTATACAGGGAGCCCTGAGAATAATTCTTACAGACAATTATTAAAGGTGTTCATTAATAAATGTTTACCAAAATAGAAATGCAGCCAGAAGCTTCCTTATGCTTTCTATTCACAGCTGTTCAAATTAAAAATGACTGTAGGCATGACTAATTCAATTATTTCACTATCATAGTTAACTTTCTGTTGATTGGATAGGAGCCCTGGGGTTGCTGATAATATTCTATTTCTTTATAGGAATGGTTTTCATGATATGTTCACATTGTAAAAATTCCCTTCACTGAACAAGTATAATTTATGTACTCTTTTATATGTATATTTTGCTTTGATAAAAAATATTTACTTAAAAAATAAATTAACATTATATAAAATGTAAATTTTTACATATGCCTTCCAAGAAGTTGTCTGGTTTGAAAAAAAATCACAGGAGATAACTGAAGAGACAAATGTAATTATATGAATATGAGAAATGTTTTGCTGAATAATTTTAGGAACATTAATGCCAACTTGGTCAGTGAAAATGTATCATGTGAAATCCATTGTGAGTTTTGAATTAAAAGAAAATAAATTGATTCCTAATCCTTTATATAAATATTAAATAAATATTAAGATAATTATGCAGATCTATAGGGAGAGATATGAAAGAAATCGAAGTGAAATTGGATTAAATTAAGTGAAAGAAGTAAGTTGCAAAGAGGTATTTAATATATGTATTGCATGACCTATTTTTGCAATTAGTTTTCAGTTTCTGTAATTAGGTTAGTTTTTTGTCTTTGCAAACTTTACATGTATGGAATTACAAAGCATACATTGTCGTATGTGGTTAGATAAATAGAAATGTTACCAAAATGTAGGATAGAATAAGATTAAACAGAATATTTTTTAAAATGCCAGCAGAATTTATATCTGATGACCAGGAATAATAGAGATTTTCAATCACTATATTAGTTTTATGATATTTTATTAAAATGACTGTGCATTGATTTGATAATCAGGAAAATGAAGACTAACTCTTTTTCATTAACAGTTTTCTTTTTTGTTCTAGCACTTGAGGATTTTTCTTTTTTTTTTTTTTGTGGTGTGCTGTGGAGATAAATAATTTCCTAGAAATATTTTAACCATCATTTCTGTACATTTTTTGATATGGAGTTCCACAATATCTTAGTCAGTCATGTTACCAGAACCAAAAGTTTTCTATTAATTTTCTATCTTTGTAGTAATCCACAAATTTTCTCTTCCTCTAATGGTGTTCTTTGTTTTTATCTAGTAGTATCATAGATTTCTGTTTGTTTTTGTATATCTTTTCCTTTGTCATATCTTTAAAGAATTTGTGCCAGGGAAGGAGGTAGAAATATGTATTGAGTCTTTCATTTTAATAGGATGATTGCATAATATTTATTATTTTCACAAACTCTGTTTCAGATCCTACGTTGAGCCCTAGGAAAATATGATGAGCCAGGTTGTGTGATTGTGAAGATAGGGAAAAAGAAAAACAGAAGAACCACATTTATTGACCATATATATTATGGCAGACATTGCTGGACAAGGATGATGGGGTGGGAAGTGAGAAAATACTTCATATTTCTCACACTTTATAAGGTAATTTTGTAACAATTAATAGTATTAGCTGGTAATATAGTACCCAGAAGAAGAACCAAACAGGAAACACTGGTAACAGAACATGGATCCCACAGCTATGGATAGAAGATATATGCAAAGCATTGACTGCAAAGGAAAAAGTAAGACCATCAAAAAAAATTTCAGTGTCAGAATCCTTTTAAGAATTTTTTAAGCCCTTTTCTCTGGTTTTTCAATTGTATACTTTGAAATATTCATAAAATTCACATGGCACATTGAATATTTTATTCTTTTTCTAAATTAAACTTTATTCACACATCTATCTTCTAGCATGTAAAAGACAACACAAAAAGCTCTTCCAATTAAAAAATCAGATCCTCATTTGAAAAGTTTCTGTTCATGTCTTTTGCCCACTTTTTAATGGGGATGTTTGATTTTTTTCTTGTTGATTTGCTTGAGCTCTTTTTACATTCTGATTATCAGCCCTTTATCAGATGTATAGCATGCAAATATGTTCTCCCATTCTGTAGATTGTCTATTTGCTCTATTGATTGTGTCCTTGACTGTGCAGAAGCTCTTTAATTTGATCAGGTCTCATTTATTTATTTTTGCTGTTGCTGTGATTGCTTTTGGCGTCTTCCTCATAAATTTTTTGCCTAGATCGATATCTATAAAAGTTTTTCCAAGATTTTCTTCTTGAATTCTTATAGTTTCTTCACTTAGTTTAAGTGTGTTATCCATCATGAATTATTTGTTGTGAGTGGTGAGAGATACAGATCTTTTTTCAGCCTTCTACATGTGGCTATCCAATTTTCCCAGCACCATTTATTGAGTAGAGATTCTTTTCCCCACCGCATGTTTTTGTTTTCTTTGTCAAAGATCAGGTAGCAATGTGAGGATGGATTCAGATCTGGGTTCCCTGATCTGATCCACAGATCTATGTCTCTGTTCCTGTGCCAGTACCATGGCTTTTTGGTTACTATAGCCTTGTAGTATAGCTTGAATTCTGGTAAAGTGATGGCTCTAAATTTATTTTTTTTCCTTAAGGTTCCTTTGACTATTTAGGGTCTTCTCTGGTTCCATACATAGCATAGAACTAATTTTTCTAGGTCTGCAAAAAATAACATTGGTATTTTAATGGGGCTTGCATTTACTCTGTAAATCACTTTGGGTAGTATAGACATTTTAACAATGTTTATTCTGTCAATCTGTGAGCATGATATGTTTTTCCACCTGTTTACATCCTTTGCATTACTTTCTTCAGTGTTTTGTAGTTCTCCCTGTAGAGGTCTTTCACCTCCTTAATTAAATATATTCCTAGGTATTTTAGGTATTTTATTTTCTTTTTTGTTATTGTGAAAATTATTGTGTCTTCGATTTGATTCTCAGCTTGACTGTTATTGGCATATATGAAAGCTACTGATCTGTGTACATTCATTTTACAGGCTGAGACTTGGCTGAATTTTTTTTTATCAATTCCAGGAATCTCTTGGTTAAATCTTTGGGGTTCTCTAGATATAAGATCATATCATCAGCAAAGAGCGATGGTTTGACTTCTTCTTTCCCCATTTGGACACACTTGATTTCCTTCTCTTGTTTGATGCTCTGGCCAGGACTGTCAGCACTATGTTGAATAGAAGTGGTGATAGTGGGCAATATTGTCTGGTTCCAGTTATAAGCAAGAATGCTTCCAATTGTTTCCCATTCAGTATGATGTTGGCTGTGGGTTTGTCGTACATGTTTTTAATAATTTTGAGGTATGTCCCACCTATGCCTATTGTGTTAAGAGTTCTTACCATAAAAGGGTGCTGAATTTTGTCAAATGCTTTTTCTGTGTCTATCGAGAGGATCATATGGTCTTTTTTTTTGTTTCTGTTTATGCGGTGAATTGCATGTATAGATTTACATATGCTGCAACATCCTTGCATCTCTGTGATGAAGCCTGCTTGGTTGTGATGAATTATTTTTTTGACTAATGGCCAAGAAGCACGTGAAAAAATGCTCAACATTTCTAATCATCAGG
>CAUYSK010016701.1:0-18589 GCA_963575035.1 Avahi laniger | reverse complement strand
GTCTTGCTCTCACTCAGGCTGGTCTCAAACTCCTGACCTTAAGCAATCCTCCCACCTTGGCCTCCCAGAGTGCTAGGATTGCAGGTGTGAGCCACTGCGCCTGGCCAATTAGTTGCTATTTCTTCTAACTCACTTTTTTTTCCTTTTTTTTTTTTATTTCAGCATAATATGGGGGTACAGATGTTTAGGTTACGTGTGTTGCCCTTGCTCCCCCTCCACCCCTCAGTCCAAGTTTCAAATATGCCCATCCTATTGCGTGGTGCACATTGCACTCTTTGTGTATGCATATACCCGTCCCCTCTTCCTAACTCACTTTTAATCTATAGGTTCCTCTTCCCATCTCCCCCCTGCCCCTTTTTTTGTAAAGAAACTGGGTCTTTGTCCTATAGCATTTCCCACAATCTGGATATTGCTGATTCCACCTCCATGGTGTTGTTATATAACATGTTCTCTCATCCTCTCCCTTGTATTTTCTGTAAGTTGGATATTAGATCTGCAACAGTGGTTTTCAGAGGTAGCCCATTGAAATCATCTGGGGAGCTCTCAAAAATCCTGAAATCCAGGCAAATCCCAGACTAATTACGTCAGAGACTCAGGGGACAAAGCTGAGGCATCTGAATTTTTTAAACCTTCTCAGAGGATCCCAGTATGTGACCAACATTGCAAACCATTGGTCTAGGGTTTTGATTATATTTAGGTTCAGGTTTTTCCCCTCTGGCACAGGAATGTTTGTGTGTACTTTAAAGTTTCTAAACTGACCCTGTTTTACAACAGATGGAGTGCAGAAGTGTCTATCACCTAAGACAGATCAGAGAGCCTTGAGATTGGCCCTATTTTCCATCTAGTAGCAGGAGATGATTAGCCTCCTGGACAAATTCTAAAGAGACCATGGGAGGAAAAATAAAGTGTGTTTGATCATGTCGCAAATTGTCCTTGATAAATGAGCCTGTAACACGTAAGTGGATAGAAAAATTTCTAGAAGGGGACACACACTGGACTGTATTTGGTGTGCAGCAGCTGTGTTTGTGTGTGCACATGTGTGGCCATGAGGAATTTTAGCTTTACCTCTGACGTTTACATTTTAGATCGAGAATAAAATTATGTATTAATTGTGTAAGCAAAGTTAAAGAGAGAAAAAATCATGGTTTGTAGCATCAAAATTTCATATTTTTCTATTATAAAAGTATTATATACTCATAATAGAAAATTTGAAAATTATCGGGAGAAAAACTCACCTATAAATTCCCCATTCAAAGATAACCATTGTTAACATTTGGCATATTTATCTCCAGACTTATTTTTGTGTGTTTTTAAAAATGATTTTTTATGGACAAAACTTCTTCCCTTGATTTTTTTAATCTTTCTCTCGCTGGTCTAGTCACAGCCACTAGATGCTCATATATTAATATTTGTCCTCTGCTCATAAAACTTCAATAATATTCCATAATAATTATTTTATTACTATATTATAACATTTATCCTAAGTGCTTCATCAGCTATCATTCTCACAAAAGCTTGATTAAGTGAGTTTTTTTATTGCTCCCATTTTACAGATGAGGAAATAGGTTTGGAGAAGATGAATAACTCACCCAAGGATGTCCAATCCCCTTTTCCTAGCTAGAAGCCGGGACGAGGCTGGCCAAGGGGGGCTCTCCTCGCTGAAGCTGCAAGTATTTCAGAATCGTGAGCCCTGTAAAGCCTGAGTTGAACAGTGAACCAAGAGAGACACATTAGGGAAGGACAAGAGGTCAAAAGCTGATACCAGAAACCACAAACAGAGCCAGAGAAACTGCCATCTACGGACATGAAAGCAGGGATGAATGCAAGGTCGGGAAGGAAGTTGCTAGGCTAACACCTGGGACAGCGGTGTCGCTCCTGTCTGTATTTAGCATGCCCAGGTGGGCCAGGTATCAGTGGGGCAGTCTGCAGCTGGGACTAATCCATTTCAGTAGACTGCTCAGCACAGAATGCCAAATAAATGCATCCCTCATTTCCCTGAGTCATTGCTGCCAAATAGCTGTTGTAGAATAGTTCTTGGTCTGTCCTTCCGCCCCTCCCTTCCTGCTTTCCCCAGGAATAGCAAGCAGAGCTGGTTGGAAAGGTCAGCACCTTTTCCTGGGTGCTCCGGAGTAAACAAAACCATTTCCTCCTGCCCACTCTGATGAGCTATTCCTGGTGGGGTAATCATGACCTCTGGCTCGTGGATTTGTGCATCCAGAAAGGGATTTACTTTATTTACTTAAGAATTTGGGAGAAATGCTCCTAATTGCATACTGCATCGTTATCCAACGTCTCTGTTTCTCAGTTATATTCATATTACAGTTACCATTTAAAGAATAAAACCAAATTGAAAGATGTAGCATCATGGCTTTCTAGAAAGCAGAAGAAAACACTAAGGATATTAGAAGAGGAAAAGGTGCTACTGATTTATTTTTTATTATAGGCAGCACCCAAATAGCTAAGAGATTTTGAAGGTATTTTCCCTGGTACTGCCAGACAAAAGATCTGTTTTGTACAAGTGGCAGCAGAGGGCGCTCTTCTTACAGATTCTATCTTCAATTTTCTTCTCAAAGGAAAACACTTATTAAAATGCCTGTGTATGTTGGTGGGAATGTAAATTAGTACAGCCACTATGGAAAACAGTATGGAGATTTCTCAAAAAACTAAAAATAGAACTACTATATAATCTAGCGATGCCACTACTGGGTGTCAGAAGGGCAAAATTTACATGTTCTCACTCACACGTGGGAGCTAAAAAAGTTGATCTCATGGAGGTAGAGCGTAGAATGGGAGATACCAGACTAGGGTAAGGATATATGGGGAAGGAGGGATGAAGAGAGGTTGGTTAGTGGGTACAAACATACAGTTATTAATAGATAGAAGGAATAAGTTCTAATGTTTGACAGCAACTCTGATAGGGAGACTATAGCTAACAACAATGTATTGTATATTTCAAAATAGCTAGAAGAGAAAATTGAAATGTTCCCAAAACACAGAAATGATAAATATTCAAGGTGATGGACACCCCAAATACCCTGACCTAATCATGACACATTTTATGCAAGCAACAAAATATCACATGTACCCCGTAAATGTGTAAAATATTATGTATCCATAAAAAAATTAAAAATAAAATGCCTGCGAATGTGTATATATTGTAAAAAATTAGATGGTAGATAGATAATAAATAGATAGAGAAAGAAAAAGGTATAGGTATAGACATGTAGATTACTTTTATGGCTCTGGCCTGAACCATTAATGCTGAAACCAGGTGTGATTATGTCAACTTGAATAACTACCACTTTTTTCTCCTTCAGCATGTTAACTTCCTGTTTCACCATGGAAACTTTCAATTTTGTGCTCAGAAAGTTGGTGCTTTCAGGTTCTGCCCTTCCACTCACCAGTTTATGTGCTCCCTCTTGGAGTCCTGTCTGCTGGGCCTCAGCCACTTCTGAAGCATGTCCAGGAGAGGGAGGTAAAGGCAGCTCCTCCTGGAATGGCTTCCATTAAGCTCTCCGCTGTGGCCAGACTGCAACTGCTCTCACACCCCTTCCTCCTTGCTGTGTCCTTTGCCTCCCCTCCGCTCCCACATCTCCACTCCTCCAAGCCTGTCTGCACTCTTCCGTGCCTCCATTGTTCTCCTCCACCTCCAGGGGCACCTGGGATAGCCAGCCTCCAGGACGGCCCTGCAGTCCCCACGTCCGTGTATATACACCCCTGTGCAGGGCCCTCCTGCACTGAGCAGGGCTGACCTGTACTACCAACGACAGTGTGTGACTTCCAAAGTCAAGGTCACAAAAGACATGTGCCTTCCACTTTGCTCTCTCTTGGATCACTAAGCCGGCTGTCATGTTGTGAGGATGCTCAAGTAGTCCTATGGAGGGAGGGTTCATGTGACAAGGGACTGAGTGAGCCTCCGAAGAAGCACCTTCTCCAGCCTTCAGATAAATCCTTCAGATGACTGTCACCCTAGTCGCCCTCTTGTCTACAAACTCATGAGTAACTCTGAGACAGAACCACCCAGCTGCTAAGTTGCTTCTGAATTCCTGACCCACAAAAACTGAGAGATAATAAATATTTATTGCTTTTAGACACTAAGTTTGGGGTAATTGGCAGCAATAGAAGCTAACACTCCTTTCATCATGCTTAACAACACCGTTCACGCTGCCATCTTTGTGGTTCACATCCTCGTGGTTAAAGCTCTTCAATGGCTCATCATTAATTCTGGGATAAAATCCAAATCACCTGATACGTGGTCTGGCTCCGGCATGCCTCCCAGCCTCCCCTGGCCCACTCTACCTTTCCTCCCCCCACTGCTCCAGATACTCTGAAACACAGTGCGTCCCTCTACGTATGGACAGACGGATAAAGATGGACGGATAAAATTGCCAGATTTTTCACAGGATGCCCAGTGAAATTTGAATTTCAGATAAATAATGAATAATATGTGTGGTTATATAATATTTGGGACATACTTATACTAAAAATATTGCATGACACACACTTATTCTTAAAAGCTCTTCATTGTTTTATCTGAAATTCAGATTTCACAGGGTGTCCTGTACTTTTCCTTGCTAAATCTGGCAGCCCTGCAGATGTGAGCTGCTTGCTCTGAGCTCCCACTCACGCCGGCCGGGATCGCTGCATCTCCCCCTCACCACCTCCCTGTCCTGCAAGGCTCAGCCCAGACATCAGTGCCCCTAGAAAGCCTACATTGATGCCCCCCAACCATACACACCTGGGATGGGGCTGGCGTGCCTGCTGCAGGCTCCCACCCCACCTTGTCACAGCTCTCTCATGCCACACACGTTCCAACTGGTCATTTGCCCGTCTCCGGTACTAGACTCTGAACTTCTCAAGGTCAGGCACTGTGTTATTCCCCATGTAGCTTCAGTGCCAAAAAAAATGGTATAAGCATGGTTTATAGTGACCAAAGATTTACTCTCAGCTAGTTACTATTCTAAGATGTTTTGCATATATCAACTCTGGATTTTTATATCAAGCCAAAGGAGGTACTATTAACATCCCATTGTTATTGGTGAGGATTTTGAGTCATGAAGGGGTTATGCGACTTCCCCAGTGTCATTCAACAATGGCAGGGAGATTGGGGTTCAAACCCAAGAGTCTGACTCCAGAGTCTGCCTCTGATGGCGAGCTAGAGACACTGTCTCTTTATGGGGTGTGATGAGTGTTTGTTGAATGCACGTAAGAACTACTTATCTAGCTAAGTTCCTCCAAACTGGGTAATTGACTTCAAACAGGGACCTCTGTCTCTACTGCTCCTACCTCTCTCTGCAGCCACTCCTACCTAACACAAAGCACAGTGCTTTCCTTATTGGCAAATACTAAAGAATTATTATGGTCTGTTTTTCCCTCTCCAAATCCTGACCACGGATTCAGGATAACACTGTGTACCACACTTTCCTAGAAAAGAATAGTTACCACATACGCCTTAGAAATAAAAGCCAAGAGGGCGCCATGGTTAATTGCATAAGTTCTAGAGTAAAGCTTCCTGGGTTCAGATCTCACCTCTCTGGGGCTTATTGGTGAGTGGCTTTGGATGAGGCGCTGAGGCATGCATAGATTCTTCATCTGAGAAATGGAGCTGATAGTTTTTAATTCTTAGGGTGTTGTTGAAGATTAAATGAGATTAAAGAAAAACACATTAGCACAGCACCTGGAACAGAGCGTGTACTCAATAAATGTCAGCTGTTAGCGTTGCAATTCTCGTCCCGCTGTGATTCTCACTCCACCCAGCCCAATGCAGGTGTATGGGGGTCTGGCATCCCCATGAATTTTTGTGACTTCTTCAGCCTCCTTCCCCTCTGCAAAACTTCAGGGTGGGGTTAGAGAGGTATCCTTTGGAGTTTCAAGGCCCAGCCTTAGAAATCAAAACTAAGAAAGCAAAATCAAGGGAGGAAGACCGCCCTGCAGCCCAGAGAGCAGCTGGGAAGAAGCAAGCGTAGCCCCCCTGGTGCTCACTTCCTGCCCTGGCCTGCAGAGCCAGGTGTCTGGAACCGCTTCAGACCCGCAGGTCAGAAGCTGCTCAGCTCGAGGGAGGCTACCTCGGGAGAAGACATCGTACCTCCCGGGAAACAACACACACTCACTCTCAGGGTCTGCAGCCACAAAATCCTGCACATCTCAATGGCATCTGCCTGAAGGAACATTCTTTCCTTCATAATTGGCCAGAAATACATGAGAACCTCTGGATCTTCAGGGAGTGGTCTCCTAGCCTAACTCGATCATAGGGGCGCCCATGATGAAACCGAAGGCTAACGTTTCTGAGCACGCCAGGCACGGCGCTAAGTGCTCTGCACACGAAACCTCACATAATCCCTGCAATACTGTAAGGTTTGGTAACGTCATTATCCCTACTGTACAGATAAGGAAACTAAGTAATTGGCTCACGTCATTAAACTAGTAAGAGAAGAACTCGATTTTAAATTCTGTGCTATGATATGGAAGCAGACCCTTCAGCTGCCCCTGGTCCCGTGGCCCCAGGCTTCTGCTATGGGCCGGTTCGGTGCTGCCAGTGGATGCTAATGATACAATATACTTACAATAGTGGGTCTCAACTCCAGTTACTCTTAAGATCAGTTGGGAAGCTGATTCACCAGGCACTTCCTAGACAAAATGAATTAAATTTTATGGAGGGTATTAGGTGAGTGCAAAAGTAATTGCGGTTTTGGACAGTAAATTTTAATTATAACTAGGCTCAAACCCATCTTTCTTAATCAAAATCAGAACCATTACAATCAACACACTGTTGCCAATGAGAAATAAGTTTGTTTATTTCTGTAGCAGAAAAATCCATGCTTCAGGATTCGACAAACTCTTGGAAAGCATTTTCTGCATCCTGCTGGTTGTGGAAGTGTTTTCCCTGCAAAAAGTTGTCGAGATGCTTGAAGAAGTGGTAGTCAGTTGGCGAGAGGTCAAGTGAATATGACGGATGAGACAAAACTTCATAACCTAATTTGTTCAACTTTTGAAGCGTTGAGTGTGTACAAGGGCTCAGGCGTTGTCGTGGAGAAGAATTGGGCCCTCTCTGTTGACCAATGCCAGCTGTAGGCATTGCAATTTTTGGTGCATCTCATCAATTTTCTGAGCGTACTTCTCAGATGGAATGGTTTCATTGGGATTCAGAAAGCTGTAATGGATCAGACCTGTGGCAGAACACCAAACGGTGACCATGACCTTTTTATTGTGCAAGTTTGGCTTTGGGAAGTGCTTTGGAGCTTCTTCTCAGTCCAACCACTGAGCTGGTCATCACTAGTTGTTGTATAAAATCCACGTTTTGTCTCACATCAAAATTTCATTGAGAAATTGCTTGTTGTTGCGAATAATAAGACAACATTTCAAAACAATGATTTTCGGTCAGCTCACGAGGCACCCACTTATCAAGCCTTTTCATCTTTCCAATTTGCTTCAAATGTGAAATGACCATAGAATGGTCCACCTCGAGTTCTTCAGCAACTTCTCGTGTAGCTGTAAGAGGATCAGCTTCGATGACTGCTCTCAGTTGGTCGTTGTCAACTTCTGATGGCCGGCCTCCGTCCTCCTCATCTTCAAGGCTCTGTCTCCTTCACAAAACTTCTTGAACCACCACAGCGCCGTACGTTCGTTAGTGGTTCCTGGGCCAGATGCATTGCTGATGCTGCGAGTTGTCTCCACTGCTTTGCGACCCATTTTGAACTCAAATAAGAAAATCGCTCGAATTTTCTTTCTGTCTAACATCATTTCCATAGTCTAAAATAAATATAAACAGCAAGTAATAAGTCATAAACAAAAAAAAGCGAGAAATGCACATTAAAATGATGTGCAACATAACCACATTTACTTAAGAATTTATGTCAATATCAAACAGCAAATTTCAACAATGCCAAAACTGCAATTACTTTTGCACCAAGGCAATAGAACCAAAGCATTGGGTGTTTTATAAAGTTTCTCTGGTTGACAATGGCCTGCCAGAGTGGAGAACCATTCCTCTTGGAGCCATTATCAATGGATATAATAAACTTTAAGGAGAAATTTCTAAAAGCCTCACATCATAAATCTATTCAGAATAATTCTGCTCCTCTCTTTCTAAGGGGCAATCTCTAAACAAGCTATGGAAATAAGGATACCTCATGGAAGGTTTCAGAACTTTCCTTTATTCATCTATAGTACATACATTGTATGATCAGCTTACTTTAATGTAAAGATAAGTGCTTCTTTCAGACCCGTAAGAAAAATCTGTCCCTAAGTGGCCACGCAGCACTAGCATGAACCTGAGAGTGAGCACCTCCTTCAGTTTTGCACCTTAGACACCACCCTTGACTCACCCTCATCCCAAATCTGGGAGAAGGTCTTCACATACTACCATTCTGTAAAGTCTGAGGCAATAGGGAAAGATTAAGTGATTCACACCAATGTATAATAATAATAATCTGCATTTATATAGCTATAACCTTTACCTGTTAGGGTTCTTTGGTTGCAAGCAACAGAGACCAACTCCGGCTAAATCGAACAAATAAACTATTGGAAACATGTGGAGTGGGTCACAGAAACTTGAAAAACAGTGTCCTCAGAAAAGGCAGGAAGCAGGGTGCCTATAAGGATCAGGGATGCAGAACCTTAGAGATGTTGCCTTCTACCCTACTCCAAAAATTCAAATCCGTGGTAGGGGATCCTGTTTGGCTCATATGACTGCCCCTTGGCACCATGACTGACTGTTCCCACAACACTATGTCCAATAGCAAAACTGGGCTGCTTTAACAGGAGAGGGAAACAAATGCTGGGCTGGCAAAACCAATAATAGTCCAGTACTGTGTCACTGCAAGGTGTGTTTGCATACGTAAACAGCACCTGTGAGGTGGTCGATGTGGGCATCTGCATTCCAGGTACAGTTATGTCCTGATTGCCACTTTCTTACCATTAACGATAAGTACTTTATAAATTTAAAAAGCTCCACACATACATAGTTTATAATTATAATCCTCTTCTTGAAAAACGTGGGCTTGCAAATCAAATCATCCACCTAGGGTTGCCATATTTAGTGAATGAAAAACATAGGACACTTGCAGATAAACAGTGATTTTTTTTGTTGTTTATCTGAATTTCAAATTTAACCAGGTGATTTGTATTTTATCTGGCACCGCTGCACCATCCCACTATGAACACAAGTGCCACTAGACTTCCTAAATGGTAGGGTGGCAGGAGCTCTAACTAGCCCTCTCCAGGACGCTCAGCAGCCCTGTCTAGTGCCGTCTAGGGTTTGGGGTGCTGAGAGGCCTGCTTGCCTGCTTCTGTTGAAGTCACATCCGCCAAGCCAAACTTAAAGCACGTTTCCCAGCAACGTAACCACACAGGATGCCTGCAAATTAGAGGTCTGTGTGCAAATAAATTTAGGAAGCTCATCATTCTCTTTAACTACAATCACTTCCACCCCAGTTTGTAGATTATTCTTGTCCAGCATTTTGGTTCTGTCTTGTTTCTTTTATTTATATAATAATATTCTTATATATAATATATACATGAATATATTGCATGTAATATGTGTAATATTATCTGTATAATAAATATATTTCACATTACTGCTTTATGCAGTAAAACTCTGTTTAGATGCACCACCTTTTAAAACCAATTTCTTTACTCATTATTCATTCTTACATCTCAGACCTTCTTTCTGGAGTCAGTTTTTGTCTTCCAAAAAGACATCCTTTTAGTAAAAAGGAAATAAACTTTCTTTTAGAGAAAGTCTGTTGGGGGAAAACTCTCAGTTTTTGTTTGTCTTAAAATTTCTTTTTTTATTTCTCCTCTTTCTTGTAAGACAGTTGGTTAAGCAAACAATTCTATATCAACAGCTACTTTCTGCCAGCATCCCACTCAACATTCCACTGTTTCCCAGCTTTGGTATTGCACTTGAGAAGTCTGCTGTCATGCTGTCAGTCTGGCTGGCATCTCTCTGTACTTAATCTGTCCTTTGTCTCTGACAAGATAAAAATCTTTTCTTTGTCCTCATAGTTTCATTAAAATAGGCTTAGACATAAATTTATTTTTATTAATTATACTTAGGATTCATTGTGATTCCTGAATCTGCAGATTTGCAGATTTGTATCTTTCATAAATTCCAGACCATTTTTTTGCCACTATCTTTTCATATATAATCTCTTTCTTTCCCTCTCTTCTCTCCCTCTGGAATTCCTATCGGACATAGTAACATCTGCGCATCTACCCTTTCTTTTTAAATTTTCTATAGTTCTGTCTCCCTGTGCTCCAATTTGGATAATTTCTTCAGATTTATCTTTTAGTTTACAAATTCTCTTTTTAGGAATGTCCTATCTGCTATTTAATCTAAACATTGAATTTTAATTTTACTAATGATGTTTCTTGTTTTTAGAAATTCTATTTGTTTCTTTTAAAAATATTCCTGTTCTTTTTTTTAAAGCTTCTTATTCCTTGCTTATGTTTTTTATTTCCTCTTTTCTTTTTTTAAATAATTTTCAATATTTTATTTCATATTTTGTATTCAATAATTATCTGAAATTCTGGGAATAAAATTCTAATGTTAATTGTTTCTGCAAAACCATGATAGTTTGTTTCCTTAAGTGTTTTGTAGTTTTGTATTTTGAACTCATATTCAAGGGGCTTTATATGTGCGAATACTGAAAGGCCTGGGTGGAGAATGAGTCCTTCCAGAAAGAATTTGTCTTTGCTTTTTCCAGGCACCCTACAGCATCACAATCTGAAAGTGTATTAAGTGAATTTCTTGCCTTGTGATTTTTCAGATGATAAAAGTAGTCTATCATTATGAAATACAATGTAAGACTTTTTCCCACATAGATCAAGATAGAAATATTTCCTCATCATCTCCCTTTTCTGTGAATGAATTTTTTTCTAGTTGCCCCTTTCAGCTGACAGAGGAGCCATCTGAGGATCCACGCTTAATGCAGAGGTCTCAGTTCCTACCTCTGTCTCTTATGCAGCTACTAGAATTCAGAGTGCTGGGTTTCTATGATTGGAAAACACAATCAGCTCAGATGTGGCTTCATCGCTAGCTTACTGGCCTAGTTTCCTGTCTCCTTTATTTTTCCTCTGAAAATTTCCCTAATTATGCTCGATGTGCATAAAAAATTTTGCATTTTAGCCAGAATTTCTGGGTGTTTAGTGAAGAGAAGTGTTTTTTTTTTAGGATGCCTGGCTCACAATGTTACTGGAAAATGGAATCCCAGATGACATTCTATAGCTCCCTCTTAGAGATTCACATTGCATAGCAGCACATTATGAGGTCCTGAAGTCAGTAAACCCCTAAAATCTTATTTAAGTCAGTATTTCTTGAGCTTTTTTTTACCCTGACCCCCTTTGTTCAAATAATATCTATCTTTAAGGGCTAGTAATTCTTACCACATTCTTTAGGAAACACTGGCCTAATGATTTAAACAGTGATAATAAGTGACAGAATCTGGCTGCTAATAGAGGTCATTCTTGATAAACTTGGGGAATTGCCAAAGAAAACTTTGCAAACTAATTGTCTTGGCTTTCCTGAGGGATGTGGGGATTTTTTTGTTTTTGTTTTTGGATTTTGCTGTTGTTGTTTGTGGTGGCGGTGGGTGGTCCTATGTGGATTCCAGAAACACTGTGTATATTTTACCTCTCTTGGCGGCACTCAGGGCTAATGTTATCTCTCTTCCCTCAAGGAAGGAAATGAAGTACGTTCCATCCCAGCCCTTGTTTTCCTAACCAAAAGTTTCCATGGTTTTATTCTGGGTGCTAAAACTTTCCAAACCCAGTGTCATGCAGTTAAATTGGTAGAAGAGTCATGTAAAATCTTTTCTGCCATTTTTGAATAAGGGAACTTATTATATTTATTTTTAGATCATAAAACATCTACTTTTTCTGACAGCTTTGGAACAATCAACATTGAAATAGAATTTCACATAGAACTGCTCCTGATTGAGGGACAGAAGCTGAGCTAGCTCTCCAAAAGCTGAAAAAGTTTAAATGAGCTGCCTAAACAGAACATAATCCTACATGATATTCACTTGAGTCAGGGTGAATTAATATGGACATGTCATAAAATTCTTTCACTTTGGAGCACAGATATTCCATGTGCTTCTGGAACAAGATTTTTCTAAATCGTAGAATTGCATAGTTAGGGAAATTATTTCTACAAATATTTTCAGATACTAGGGGAGTAGGGCATTGTTGTGGAACTCATAATGATGCAATGTTAAAAATCAATATTTATATAGGAAAAGCCAGATTTCTCTAGGATATGTTTTTATTACTTGGCTGGTTACAACAAAAAATTTATCTAAAAACTGGGGGATCCACTAAAGGTCTCTTTCAGCTCTAAAATCTGCCTTTAAGTTTTCTTCACTGTTTTGAGGCTACAGATTTACTAGACAAGCTTCTAGTAAAACACAATCCCTCACAAAGAATGGCCAATAAACAGCCAATGAATTAATCAGTCAATGTATATTAAACACCTACTCTGTGCAAGGGATTTAAAGAGGCAATGGTCTCTTTCCTTGAAAAGTTTCCAATGCAATCTGGGAAATCAACTACGTACATGGAAAAGCTAGAAACAGGACATCTCCTTTTTCAAAGGTGTCAGTATGACACCCCTGATAAAGCCTCTCTGAACTTCCAGTTAAAATGCTTATGCAGATGCAGAAAAGGATGAAATCTCATGACACAAGAAAAAACAAAACTTTCCAGAATATGATTCTTTAATCACTAAAAATAATAGTGAAGCTACATTTAGAAAAGCATTTCTTTGTCTTCGTACACTTCACAGCATGAGACAGCAAATCCAGCCCACCTGAAACAAGATATTCCTCCTCCGCTCAAAGAACCAGAGACACAGAATCAGGAACTCCATGAGACCTAGGCAGCTCTCTCTATTGAGTGCATATTGCCTTTGAGATTGGTGAAAGAACCAATCCTATTTCCCCCACTATACCACCACTGTCTTTAAATGCGTTTGACATTGCAATTCAAAAAAAACAAACAAACAAACAAACAAAAAAAACGAAAAACAAACCAAACCAAAACAGCAGAAAAAATAGGGGAGACTGACGTTGGCTCATGACATTCTGGGAACTATAATGTCCAGTAGCTATAGGATGACCAGGATGAATCAGTAATTGATACAAGAGAATTGTATATTTCATGTACTTCATTAGAGAACGAGGCAGTGAAAGTAGGGAGATCTCTCCCCAGGACAGAAAAAAAGATTTATAAAAGATACGTGTATGCTCAATTCTGGGATTTAGGCAGAGAATGTTTGAAGATGGGTAGAAGGAAGAAAATGGGGTCCATAAAAGTAAACTAAAGGGAAGTGCACTGTGGCAAGGTAGATGAAAGCAAATACCAAGTATTCGAGTGATATGAGTCCTGGCACAGCCATTCATAGGAGAAACTTACATGACCACCTAGAAAAGGCACCAGTTTCCTCTCTCTCCACCTATTCTTTCATTATCCCATGGAGGAAGGCAATGTTGTTTACGGTCTAGAGGGGGGATTCTGCCTTTTTGCTCTTCCATCTTCCTATAGTGCAAATATTAGAAGAACCTTGAAAGTAAAGAATAAACTATGGCGACATAAGTGTCAAGCAGTTTGAATGTGCAGGCAGCCCTGCAGGGAGTTAACTGCAAACTCAATCTCTCAGCACCTGGCGATCTTGTGGGAAGTTAGGTTCAGACTGCTAAAGGAAGGGTCGCCCAGTCCCAAGGGAAACTGAGTTAGCCTAGTCCCAGGCTTCCCACTACCAGCCTGAGCTTTTGGAGTCATCCAACAGATAGCCCTGTGCCCCTCTCTAAGAATCCACCCTGTGATCCCGGATCCATGAAATAAAAGCCTGCCCATTGTGGGTAGAAACATGAAATTTTCAGTGGGGTTTTTAGCATTTGTTGACATCACTAAAGGAGACATTAGTTTCATAGGCAGAGAGAACACAGATAAAAGCTCATTGTGAAGACCAGTAGGATCTTCCAGAATGCTTAGTCATGGATTCCAGGTCAATCCAGAAGAAAAAAAATCCCAAAGATCAGTCTAAGGAGGGCCTAGAACCATTTCTCTGGCTGTACCACACATCTGGCTAGCCTTGGCCAAAGATACCAATCTAGAAGCAACGCAAGGTGTTGGCCACTATGCATACATATGCTGGCTAATCAATAAGTAATCCAGAGCTAGTGGCTATTCAAGAAAACTCCGGAGTCAAAGCTAGTCTCTTTAACAGTAAGAGGCTTAACTGTCTTGTTGGCAACATCTCCCTAGGGTGCCTGGAAGATGGTGTATCACGCTATTGGGAGGAAAATGTGGGTAAAGTGGTTAAAATTGTATCCTTGTTCTCCCCAGGGAATTCCTGACATTGGTACTAGAGGCTAAATGTTGCTGCTGTGATCAGAGCTTGGGTCATTGCGAAGGCTCATGTCAGGCAACGAGCAGTGTTAGGTCCAAGGAAGAAGCTGGGAGGGCCTGTCTACTTCACAGAGAAACCAGGCTGGGGATCACAGAGTGCCAATCTAAGTCTGGTTCAAGGTGATCCTCTGTATCAAGTTGTCAGTGATATCTTCTGCAGGAAGTAGGAGTATGGTTGTACAGGGCCAAGATAAGTGGTTGTACCATTGCTAGGTATTATAGGAGCTACTCCTATAGCACTGTCTGGGAGAGTGAAATATTAGTAAAATCCCCTGTCTGCAGTTCAAGTTAGATGAGACACTGAGACAGGTTTACGCAATAGGCCATTGCCCGAAACCCCACAGAAGGCTGTTCCTTGTTCCCTATCTGTATCTGCAATGGGATGGGAGAAAAATAATTCACCCTTTGAGTCCCACCCACACCCATTCCTGCTCTGGGTGGGTCCAGCCCATCTGATCTTCTCCCTCAGCAAAAGCTCTGCGGGGCAGGAGATCATCATTCTGCCACCAAAGGCTACCAGGCTACCTTCACAGATCAAGGAGGGTCACCACAGAGCAGCGGGGACCTGCTACATAGGCCTAATGCCACAACCGTGTCTCCAGCACAGAAGAACACTCAGGAAACACAGAAAAGCCAACACAAAAAACAAGTCAGAGCTGCCTGCCTTGTGGCAATTACCGTGAGATGACTTTACGGGGGCAGAAACCATCCAAATTTATGTCCATGAAGCTGTTCCCACCCCAGGCAACCTAACCTTCCCTGCCACCTACTGGAGTTCAGGTGGGATGAAAAAAGAAGGAACGTGATTAGACACTAGCATCCTAACATGTCCAACGGACTTTTCACACCTGCCTTGCGCCCTGTACCCAGCTCCTGTGAAGTTTATCCACCAGCTGTTGATTATGCCGTATTCATCTCTAGCTCCCACATAGGAGCTTATGGGGGGATCCTGATGGCCTTGGGCATACTCTCATGATATGGGGTTGCTGCTTCCTTCTCTCAGGTTAAAAGTGTACAGACCTCTAAAGCCTTAACTGCTGCCTGTGTTGTGTGCCAGGATTTCTTGCTCATATACTTGGTATTACCGGCTTTGGGATCATCAGGATTTTTCCACATGTCAGATGAATTTTTCATTGGTTACCATAATCCTTCATGGTGGTTTCAGGACCCTATTGGCTTTGAACATGGATTCAGCAGGTCACCATGGGTATGAGAACCACCTGGGTCTCGTAGATTTTTTACCCAAACATCTTATTTAGGATGTGATCTCTTCCTATGGACATATGCGTAGATCAAGGTCATGGCTGAGTTGTGTTTGTTACCATATGATATTTCATATATTGGTGCCCTTAATAATTCAGTCCTGAGTGACACAGTGGCCTTAGTATGCAGCAAGGCATCTAAGAACAATTCATAAGCCTGCATAGAAGTATATTTCTGTCAATCTCAGGACAGAAGTCTCTCTTGCTAGAAGCATCACTTGAAATCCCACCCATTTTCTAGATCAGCCAATACAGCACTCTGGAGGACTTGTCCACCTTGGAGACAAGCTGTACTATTGGTGAACAAGGCTTCTTATCAGAAGATAAATCTTGCATTTGAGGCTCCACTCAATGAGCAACTCCAATAAGCCATCAGGTGGGACCTTTCAAACATCTCTCCGATGAATAGCCACTTGCTCACGAATTTGGCTAAGGACTTCACAAACAGCTTTGACCTTAATTGGATATACCATTTCCATTTCATAATAGAATTTTCTTGGCATTTTCCCACCTCAAAGGTTTCTGGTTCAGAGAGAATGAAATGGGCTGTCAGATCAGAGTGTCACATTTTTTCTTTAGTGAGACAATCTTGAAAACAGGATTGAAATATTCAGCAATGGAGGGAAGTCTCAAAGTGCAAAGATTTAAAGACCAAAAAATACTAGCTGAATCTCATTGCCAAAAATTCCAATCTATGAGATCAATGCTATGGTTTGCATATGTCCCCCAAAAACCGTGTGCTGGAAACTTAATCTCTAATGCAATAGTGTTACAATGTGGGGCCTAATGAGAGGTGATTAAGCCATGAAGGCGCCACCCTCATGAATAAATTAATGCTGTTATCATGAAAATGGGTTCCTTATTGCAGGAGTGGGTTTGTTTTAAAGCGAACGTTCTGTCCCCTTTTGTCTCTCTCTCTTGCCCCCTCTCGCCCTCTCACCTTCTTCTGTGCGATGATGCAGCAAGAAGGCCCTCACCAGATGTTGGCCCCGTGATCTTGGATTTCCCAGCCTCCACAACTGTAAGCCAACAGATTTCTCTTCTTTATAAACGACTCAGTCTCAGATATGCTGTTATAGCAGCATACGACATTCAGTCGTGAATACACATAACTTCTCAGGGTCTAAAGGGGCTAAGGGGAGCAAGAAGAGAAATCGTGTCCATGCTCTCTAGACAGATTCCTGAGCCTCTGACTGCAGGGAGTGCCATTTAAATCTGCCTGGCTGCCTGGCGAAGTGTCACAGGTGCTTAAATAAAATGTCTGTGTGCAATGTACTATACCCAGGAGAGGCAAACCAGGTGTTAGGGCTCTTTCTTTGTAGCTTATAACTGTAAGGTTAGCAGAGCATCTTTAGCAGTTGTGGAATATCTCTCTGGGCTGCTACCCAAGTACCCCTCAAGACAGACATTTAGGAAATGAGGTCGTTGACTTTCTTCCTATTCAGGGCCCAGCTGACTGTGAACAGCATTGTCTGGCCAGCATGCAGTACAGTAAAAGCAGCTGTCTCCGTTTGAGGCATGATTAAGATGTCATAAATTTTATAGAATACTTAGATCCTAATGAGCTGTTCACATTGTGCTAGGGATTGAGACCCTATTTCTAGGGAGCTCAAATACCCCTGCAACGGAACAATAAAGATGGTAAGTAAAAGCAAAGTGCTCTTGGTCTACGTCCTAAAGAAGCATGAAGAAGAGGCAACAGCAACCCTAGAGTGGCATACCAAGTGTAGACGGTAGCTTCAATCAGTTCAATAACTATTATATAACCACCTCTTAATTTAGCGTTCGTTATCCACAATCAGGCATCAAGCCCAGTCCCCACTTTCAGCCTTTTTGACCAGCCAAACTGGACTATCCAACTTGTATATAGTAGGCATTTAATCTTTGCCTACATTTATCCTCTCCTGGTATATGATTCTACCTCAACTACACAATCCTTTCTAGCACAAGAAATGCATGTAATCCCTGGAGTATAAGCAATTATAGTGGCTACAGCAAAGGTTACAATGTGGCTGCTCATCTAGCATCAGTGCCCCTTCACGGGCTGATATTCAAGAACCTCTACTGCAATTATGCACTCTGACAAAGAACAAGTATAGCCCAATCAAATAGGCAAACACCCACAGAAATTGTAACCAGGGGCTCTCAACTAAAAGTAATATTAGTCCTGAATCCTGATAGGTTCATTTACGATGGCTTAAGCCTTGCAATCTTTCTGAGTCAGTTGGGAAAAGGGTATAGCCCTAGTCCTCTTGGAGTTTGAGTGTGACACATTACATACAAAGGGAATCTTTGGAGCTTGAACTCAGCCTCCGAAGACAGCAACAAAGGCTGGGGCATGACACCTCCATGATGGCTAATTTTATGTGTTAATTTGACTGAGCTAGGCATGCTCAGATAGCTGGTGAAAGATTTCTGGGTGTGTCTGTGAGGGTGTTTCCAGAAGAGATTAGCATTTGAATCTGCAGACTGAGTGAACAAGATAAGAAGTTCTCCCTCACCAGTACAGGTGGGCATTATCCAATCCATTGAAGGCTTGAATAGAACAAAAAGGCAGAGAAAAGCCAACTTTGCTTTCTGCTTGTGTGGGACATCCATCTTCTACCCTCAGATGTTAATGGTCCTGGTTCTTGGGCCTTTGGACTCGCTGGGATTTGTACCATTTGCTCCCCTGTTTCTCACGCCTTCAGCACTTTTTTTTTCCGTGGGGGGGCGGTGTCAGGGTCTCACTCTGGAGCTGGAAGTCTCAGGGTCTCACTCTGGAGCTGTCAGGGTCTCACCTGTCGGGAGCCATGAGGCCCGGCAGCCGCTTGTTCAAGATGGCCGCGAGCCATGTGGATCTGCCTGATTACCTAAAGTGGCCGACCAAGCCTGCACATTTACAAAAGCCCGCGAAAAGAGCTTGTAAGTTTCCATTCACC
>CAUYSK010016700.1:0-12168 GCA_963575035.1 Avahi laniger | reverse complement strand
TGGGGTCTCGCTCTTGCTCAGGCTGGTCTCGAACTCCTGAGCTCAGAACGATCCGCCCACCTCGGCCTCCCAGAGTGCTAGGATTACAGGCGTGAGCCACCGCGCCCGGCTAATGTTTTAACTTTTTGAAGAGATGGAGTCTCTCTATGTTGCCCAGACTGGTCTCGAACTCCTGGCTTCAAACAATCTTCCCACCTCGACCTCCCTCTCAAAGTGCTGGATTATAGGCATGAGCCACCACGCTGGGCCAATTTTATTTTTATTTTTATGAAGAACTGCATAATGTTTTCCACAGTGGCTACACCATTTTATATTCCACCATTTTATATTGTAGGAAAGTTCCAATTTTTCCACATCCTCATCAACACTTGTTGTTTTGGTTTGGGGGAATTTTTTTCAATGGTAGCCATCCTGATGGGTGTGAGAGAGGGCTTGATTTTAAAGAGAGCGATCAGGTAGGCTTTGGGGAGGATGTGGCATTTGAGAGTTGATGAAGATAAAGCAGATATCTAGGAGAAAAGCTTTCTAGGCAGAAGGAGCAGTGGATCCCGAGGCAGGAGCCTGCCTGGTATGTTTGAGGAACAGCAGCGAGACCAGAGTGGCTGCAGCAGCACGAATGGAAGAGAGGAGGTCACATGGGAGCCATCGGAGGCTCTTGAGCAGAGGAAGGACATGATCTGACTTTTAAAGAATCCCTCCGGCTGCTGTGTTGGGCATGGGCTGTGGGGCGACAAGGGCAGGAGCGGGGAGACCAGCACAGAGACCACTGCAACCAACCCGGATGTGACAGGATGGAGACTTGAGCCAGGGCATTGCGGGAGAAGTGGAGAAAAGTGGCTGGAGGCGGGATGTAGCTTAAAGGCAGGGCCAATAAGATTTCCTGATGGATCAAAAGTGGAATGCAAGAGGAAGAGGAGTCTAAGTTGACTCCAGAGTTTTTGGCCCAAATAGGATGAATGGAGTTGCCATCCATTGAGATGGGCGCGGTTGAGAGAGGTGCACGTGGAGGAAAGATGAAGAGTTCAAGTTCAGACACAAAGTTCACACCAAAGCCAGACATTCTGTCAGTGTTCTGCAAGGAGACTATGGCTTCCAGGTGCTTCACTACCTGAACAAGTTGGAGGATAAGGGACACACATCCAGAGTCGAGGAAGACACCAGCACCATTCACTGAGCCCTTACTCAGAGCCAGGAACTGTGCTGAGAGCTTCCCAGTGATCATCTCCCTGATGCTTACGACAGCCCTGCCGGGCAGATAGCATCACTGGCCCGAACTTGCAGATGAGCACCCAGCCTTGGGGAGATGAAGCCACTGGCTTGAGGCCACCAGATAGTAAGTGGTAGAGCCAGAGTTTGAACTCAGGTCTGCCTGACTCAGATGCCACATTCTTACCTCTGCTATTGATTAAGCCCAGCAGAAGTCAGGAGAAGAGTCATCAAAGGAATGGATTTAACCTCAATCTTAAAAGACAGAGTTTCTTAAGAAGGAGATAGAGAGTGCATTCAACAAATGCAGGGTGGAGTCCCAACTCTTTGCCGCATACTATGAGGCCCTGTTGGCCCGGTCCCTGCTGTCCTCTGCAGTTTTCCCTTGAGCCACTTGTTCATGATGCTCCACTGGCTAATTTCGAGACATACCAAGCTTTTTTCCCATTCAGGGCTTTTACTTATACAATTCCCTGGAATGCTTCTCATTCTGTCTTTTTTTCTTGGATGACTCCTACACAGCTCCAGGGGCTCAGCTCAAATGGTACCTCCTTGGGGAAGCCATCCCTGATCCGCCCCCTCACCCACCTAGAACTAGTCCTCTCACACTGCACTGGTTCTTGATAGCACTTAAGATAATTCTCGTAATTATTTCTGCAATGATGTGTTCAATGTCTGCCTCTCCCATCAGATCAGTGCTGTCCAATAGAATTTTCTGCAATTATGGAAATGTTCTAGACCTATGTTGTCCAATATGGTAGCCACTAGCCACACATAGCTATTTAGCATTTGAAATGTGGTTAATGTGACTGAAGGACAGAGTTTTAGAATTTTACATATTTTATATTGTAAATTATACAGCATAAATTATTTCATACACAAATTACATAATTGAAAATAATTTAACTTTAAATTTAAATAGCCACATGGAGCTAGTGGCTACCATATTGGATGTTACTTACAGCTCTAGATTGTGAGTTCCTTAAGGTCAATAACCATTCTACCTTACTCAGTTGTCGAATTCTTTGTACCTAGGATGGTGTTAAAGTAAATTAGTGAATGAATGAATGAATGAAGCAATGAATCAATGGAATCTGTAAACTTGCTTTCAAGAAATCATCTTAAGGATGCTGGTACTTGGAGATAGGAGTCTGCCAGCCTCCTCATTTGCCTGAAAATTAATAAACTCCTCTTTCCTTCTCCTCAAAAAAAAAAAAAAGAAAGAAAGAAAAGAAATCATCCTAGAAAGGAGATCCCTAGAAAAGTCTAACTTGCACAAGGTCTCACAATAAGGCAGAACTAGGATGCAAAATCCTAGATCCCTGAATCTCCTGTACATGTGCCGTCTCTGAGTAAACAGCAGGTGAAAAACAAGGGTCGTTTGTGGTCTCAAGTGAACCATCCCAGAGCTGTACAAAGGTGTCCCCAAGTGCAAGGAAGGGCTGTTTTCTTAGATGTCTTCATCCATTTATCCCCTTGTAATCTACCTAGTGGCTTATAATCTACTAACACTTGGTCTCCCACAGGACTGAGCCTATTCCTAAGTCCACTCTTGCCAACCTTCTACAAGGCACTCTGAATTTTTTTTAACCATAATTTTCTCAGGAAATCTGCTGCCTGCAATCTGTGCATAATATATGCAGGGTGTGGTTTAAAAACATCTTAAGTCGTGATTTGTAACCCACTCAGATTCATGTGGCCATTCCTTTTAGCTTACTCTTTTTTAGAAATTGAGGTCAACACATTTCAAGGCTAATTTTAAATTCATTCAAATGTAGTTTGGGGGAGTCACAGATTATAATTTTGAGGAGTCCAGCATCATGAACCTACATACTTTATTTTTATAAATGATTTTTTCAGATGTAGTAATAATAACTAATATGCATTGAGTGCTTTGTGCCTGCCAAGAATTTAGCACACATTATCTCATTTGATCTTCACAATAACCCTATAAATCAAGTACTTTATCATCCTCATTTTATAGTTAGAGAAACTAAGTCTCAGAAAGGTTAAGTCACTTACTTAAAGTCACACAGCAAGGAGGTGGCAGAGTCAGGATTTGAACCCAAGTCTGTCTGATTCAAGAGCCAATGTTCCTAACCAGTACACAATTTGGTCTCTCTAATAGATAACATATGTATTTATGTCTATAAAACATGAGAAAGAACAATCAATAAACTTAACTCTGGGGAATAAGACTGGGATTTGAAAGGAAGGAGGCTTACTTTTTATTCTTGTGCTTTTCTTTGGAATTTATTTATCTTTATTTATTGGTACATTACATTCATATAAAAAAATTAATTTTTAAATTTAAATAAGTAAAAACTTCTTCCTATTTTTATCTTTTTTAAATTAAGGAAGGAATTGTCATGATAATGTCTGGTCTACATATTAGCAGATTAAATATAAAGGAATCTTTTGCGAAGTTGACATGCTCTGACGTTATTGGAAAATTTATCCCAGAAAAACTGCAGTTGCAATAGATAGTCTTATTCTGAGTAACAGATTTCATATTTCTGGTTTTGAATTATTTTTAATTTGGGGTTAATAGTTTGATTTTTTTATCATCTTTATTTTCAATGACAGTGATATGTTTTCCTCGAGAGATTTGCAATCAGACATTTACAGTTTTACATACTAATACAACAACCTCCAGATATTATAACTTGGCATCCTTTAGCATTTGTGAAATAATGCTGTATTACATAATAAGATATGCTATTTGTGGATCAATTAATGAAAGCTTAAAAGCAATATTTAAATTAATTAAAATTTAAATATAAAAATTAATTTTACACTAATTGAGAAGTAAACATTACAACCCCCTTCAGTACTCAGAGCCACAGAGAACTGTATCAGTCACACTAAAAGTCACTCGGGAGAATTCCTCAGTAGCTTAGAGGGAAAAAAAAACACCATTTTTTAAGTCAAGAAAATACATACATACTAACAATAATTAATCCTTTAAAGTGAATCTACTTTTACCATCCAAATGGCTAGTGATTCTGAAAATAAATAAAATAACAACCAGAAATGGTTTTTTTAATGCTCCCTCTCATACACTTGGAATTTGCGTAACAAATCACCATCTACATGTGGTAGGAAAAATCTGTAAGCCCCCCTACAAGGCCCCTGTCCTTTGCCTCGCTTGGTTATATTCCCCTAGGATTCTCAGAGCAAATAGCATATCTCTTAAAAAATTCCCCATCCTCAGAGGAGCGTATTTCTGATGTTCCGACGGTGAGTCTCACTCCAGCTAGCTGCTACAAAAACCTCTCATTCAGAAGCAGGCAAGAGGTTTCGGCCACGGCGCACAGCCTCTCATTCACACACTTCATAAACAACAGGACTTTGCCCAAGCCTGTCCTCTAGGAAGGAATCCCAGCTTTTTAGAAACCAGTTTGCAACACCAGTATCATTCCCTTCCAAAAGACCTTGCAGAAGAATTAGGGATTTCACAGCACAGAAGAAGGGCTGGAAGGGACCGGTGTCATTGCGTGGACTTCATCGATTCAGTCCACATATCACAACAGCAGCTAATGCTTCCCTAAAGCACAGACCTCAAAATCCCCTTAGGATTGAGAGCAATTAAAAGGGAAAGCACAACCCCCGTGGCTCCCCATAAGGTCCTGACAGATCTGAAAAAAAAAAAAAAATTAAGCAGAGTCGGAAACACAGAGGCTGGGCAAATGGGGAAGGAAAATGGCTTGTTTCCTCCAGGCCTCATTCCTTCTTCTGAATCAGTTCCCATTAGATTCGAGAAGCCATGCAGAGATGCCCCCCACCCGCCTCGCCTTGCAGCTCTGCGTTTTCTGAAAGAAGGCCTGCTCGCCGCTCTCTCGCCCCCACGACACTCACGGCAGCTGCCTGAGCTGGAACAAGTCCTCCTCCATGTCCGCGCTGCGCCAGGACGAGCCCTTGTCATGGCCCTTACGTGGTAGCGGCGCAAAGCGAGCTCCCGCGGGCTTCAGCACCGGGATGCTGGACAGCTCCCGCGCCGCCTCCTCCCTCGGGCAGCAGCTGTTGGGGGGAGGAGGCCGCCGGGGACCAGCCCACGAGACAAAGCCGCCGCCACCGGGAGACCGCGGCGAGAGTGGGCGGGGAGGGGGCGGGGAGGGCCCTTCTGCTTAGAGGAGTTTGCAGGCTCTGCGCGGCTGGCGGTGCTTCACCGGGATGCTCACAGGGCACGGCTGTCGGGGTACCAGTGAGCATCCTTGGGCTGACGACGCCTCTCCAAATGTTTGCTTGCAGGGATCCATGAATGATATCAGCATAAATATCCTTGAACCCCAGGCTGCCATGACAGACACAGGTATGCATTTTTTTTAATGTATTCGTGCATTTAAGTACTGTTTACGAAGCACCTACTGTGTGTGCCAGTCACTGTAATAGGCACTGAGGGGGTGTGGCAGGACAAATTGGACATGTCATTGTCCTAGAGCTGAAGGTCTAGTGAAATGAATCAAGAAAAAAAATGCAAGCTAAGTATGAGAAGGCCAAACGTCACTCATTCGTTCATTCGACAAGCATGATTGTGTGATTTCTACGGCCCTGACGCTGGGGAATCAAAGATGAGTAAGTTCAGGTCCTTGCCTTCAAGATCCTCCCTGTCTTGTTCAGTGCTCCCCCTGGTCCTCCTGCCACTAGAATTTCTGCTCCTCCCTTTAGAACTTAAGCTCCATGAGGTTTCATTGATGTATGTAAGTCCCGAGAACAGTGCCTGGCACCTAGAAGGCCTCAATAAATATTTGTTGAATGAATAGTTCTCAATTCAGGCCGCACTTAAGAATCACCTGGCTCCTTCACAGACCAATTGAACCCAACCCTCTGGATGGGGGGAGGCACAGCCTGGGTATTTTTTAAAAGCTCCCCAGCAAACTGGAGTTAAATCTCTGATCTGGTGCAAATGAATGAAGAGAAAAGAATAGAAGTTATATGACAGAAAACTACAAAGATGACCCATGATGGCAGCTGGCAAGAAGTATGAGAATGATGATCGAATGGAGACTCACATGGAAGTAAAAGAAAAGGGAAACGTTTTTTTTTCTTTAATTGTTGACAAAGTGGAGAAGGGAGTTGGAAGAGGGTGCAAGGAAACTGAGACCTGGAAGCAATCTCACAGCAAACACACATCACAATCTCACATCAAGTCTAAAAAAGCACTTGAAAATCCAAAGTCAAGTGTGTGCCGGGCACCCAAATATGCACTTGACCCACATTGTTCACCTTGATCTTTGCAACAATCCTGCGAAGCAGATTTTTGTCCTCATTTTACAGATGAGGAAACAAGGCTCAGAGAAGGGCAAGTTATTTGCACAAGGTCACCCGGACGGGAAAGAGTTGACCTGGAATGAAAACCCAGGCAGTCTGTCTCCACAGTCTACATCCTTAAGTGCTAGGCTATCTTTGAGAGTCTCAAAAGAAACCATCCATTGTGTGCAGTAGGAAAATTTTGAATTATTGAAACATTTGATAACTTTAAATGAATATTGGGAAAACCAATAATACAGTGGTACCAAAATTCCAATTCATTATTTATCTAGTGAACAGCTATGTGCCTGTCACAATGGTAGTTTGAACTTATTCATGGCTACTTCTGACCTCGTACTGGAAAGTCAATCACAGGTTGTCCCATCTACGCTTTAAAGAAATTTGCCCCATCCCTGCTGTGCACCTCATTTGGTGTCACGAGATTCCTGGCCATAGCTGATTAGTTCAGGGGTGGACACTCACCTAAAGATATCCAATCCAAATGCTTGTCAGTGGCCACGTTGCGTAACAGGGAAGGGGGTTGGGCATCCTGATACCTTCTCAATGGTGGGTTTATACATCTCCAAAGGCTCTTGACTTTTTCAAACTATCCCTCCTTTTTTTTCTCAATCCTTGGAGCCAGGTGGGGCTCTCTAGGGCTCCATGAATATTCAGTGGGCCCATCCTAATTAGTCCCCTTATCATCCCATTTCAGGTTCTACTTACGTGCCTTAATCAGGATTTTTGGAGGTTCCACAGAGACTCACTCAAGTTCCCTTGGAGAAAAGGAGTTCGTGGCCTGGAACTGGAGTTGTCAGACCAGGATCAACCCTGTGGACTCTCTTCCAAGCTCCATCTCTTCCTAGCTGGGTGACATTGAGCAGGTTATCTAACTTTCTGTGCCTGAGTTTCCTCATCAGAAATACAGGGGTACACAACCATTCCAACTTCATAGGGTGGTGTGAAGATCGAGGATAAATTGTAGGTAGAGGACTACACATCTTTTCTGGCACATAATAAAGACATAAAAAGCATTACCTGTTGTGATGGTTAATTTTAAGCATCAACTTGACCGGATTAAGGGATACCTAGAGAACTGGTAAGGCATTATTTTTTAGTGTGTCTGGGAGGGTGTTTCCAGAGGAGACTGGCATGTGAGTCTGAGTGGACTAGGAGGGGAAGATCTGCCCTCATTGTGAGTGGGCGTCATCCAGTGGGCTGGGGCATGGATAGAACGAAAATGGAGGAAAAGTCGAAGGTCTCTTTCCTGGAGCTGGAATACACTCTCTACTTTTCCTTCCCTTGAACACCAGAACTCAGACTTTACAGCCTTTACACTCCAGGACTTACGCTAGCACAGCTCCCTGGGTTCTCAGGCCTTTAAACTTGGACTGAGCCATGCTACTGGGATGCCTGGGTCTCCAGCTTGCTGATGGCGTGTTATGGGACTTCTCAGTCCCCATTGCTGCGTGAGCCAATCCCTTTAATTAATCCTTTCTAATAGAAGAAATATATATATATATATGTATATATCTCCACCCTATTGGTTCTATCTCTCTGACTATTACGCTGTTTCTCTCTCCACAGCCCCACAAATATCTTTTCTGCTCCCTTAAAATATTAGCTGGCTTATGGAGGATAGGAAGGAAAGGTGGTTTGGGGGAAAACTAAGTTCTCATCAAGCTAATGGAAATCAACAGAAAATGTCCAAAATTGAGAAATCAAAAACTAGCCATATAAGCATCTTATTTAGAAACATACTAGTAGTTACCAAAAGAGGCAACTGAAAGACTGAGGTTGGGGTGGAAAGAAGTGGAATAGTGACTTTTTCTAAATTGTAAATTGAGTGCAATTTTATTTTTAAAACCGTGAGCATCTTATTACTATGATTTTGAAAGACAGTTTTTATTGTGGTAAATATGTATGTCTTAGCCAGCTCAGTTGCCATAACAAAATATCATAGTCCAGGTGGCTTTAAAAATAGAAATTTATTTGTCACAGTTCTAGAGACTGGGAAGTCCAAGAACAAGAAGCCAGTATGGTTCTGTTCTGGTAATCTGGTAAGGCTCTCTTCCCAGCTTGCAAACAGCCACCTTCTCACTGTATGCTCATATGGCCTTTCCTCGGTGTGTAAACAGGAAGAGAAAGCAACCATTCTGGTGTCTTGTCTTTTCTTTTCCTTTTTTTTTTGGAGACGTCTTGCTCTGTCACCCACGCTAGAGTACAGTAGCATCATCATAGCTCACTGTGACCTCAAACACCTGGGCTCATGCAATCCTCCTGCCTCAGCCTCCCAAGTAGCTGGGACCACCCTGCCTAGCTAATTTTTCTATTTTTTGTAAGGTCTCACTTTTTCTCAGGCTGGTCTCAAACTTCTGTTGTCAAGCAATCCTCCTGTCTTGGCCTTCCAAAGTGCTAGGATTACAGGAGTGAGCCACTGCACCTGGCGCCTGGTGTATTTTCTTATAAGGGATAAAAGAAGGAAGGAAGGAAGGAAGGAAGGAAAGAAAGAAAGAAAAGAAAAGGAAAGGAAGGAAGGAAGGAAGGAAGGAAGGGAAAGGAAGAAAGAAAAAGAAATAAAGGGAGGAAAGAAGGGGAGAGAGGGAGGGAGAGAAAGAGGGAGGGAAGAAAAGAAAGAAAGATTTATTTAAAAATAAGTAAATTAGGGGAAACTGAATGAAGGGTATACTAGAACTCTGTGTTCTATCTATAACTCTTCCATAAATCCAAAATTATTCCAAAATAAAAGGTTTAATTTTAAAAAGTTAAAAACCCCAAGGTTCGGTACCAACTTAATATAGTACATTTTATAGAAATAGATAAAAATGTTCAGTGTCTACTAGAATTTTTGTTGTTAATAAAATAATAACTCATCTATAAATGTTCCTCTTCTCCATTATATTCATGGAACGATTTTATTCAAACTGTGGACATATATCCTCAATGGCAGCACCCTTATCATGCTGGAGCCACTCTTCAACTCACTTAATTCAGCTTCCAGAGCATATTATCTTCACTTCCATTCCAGCTGTTTGAGATATAGCACCTTTACAATTTGCCACTGATGGTTCCTTAGAAAGTTAAACATAGAATTACTCTTCGGCCTGGCAATTTCACTGATAGGCATATACCCAAAGGAAATGAAAACAGAGACTCAAACAGACATTTGTTCACCAACATTCTTAGCAACATTATTATTATTTTTTTTGAAACAGAGTCTCACTCTTTTTGCCCGGGCTAGAGGGAGTGTCGTGGCGTCAGCCTAGCTCACAGCAACCTCAAACTCCTGGGCTCAAGCGATCCTCCTGCCTCAGCCTCCTGAGTAGCTGGGACTATAGGCATGCACCACCATGCCCGGCTAATTTTTTTTTCTCTCTATATATATTTTTAGTTGTCCAGATCATTTATTTCTATATTTTAGTAGAGACAGGGTCTCGCTCTTGCTCAGGCTGGTCTCGAACTCCTGACCTTGAACGATCCACCCGCCTGGGCCTCCCAGAGTGCTAGGATTACAGGCGTGAGCCACCGTGCCCGGCCTTAGCAACATTATTAACAACAGTCAAACAGGGGAAGCAACCCAAGCACCCATCAACACACGGATAAACAAAATGGGCTATAACCATGCCATAAAATATCACTTGGCCGTAAAAAGGAATGAAATTTCAGTAGATGTTATGACATGGATAACCCTTGAAGACATTATGCTAAGTGAAATAAACCGGACATAAAAAGACAAATAATGTATGATTCCACACGAATGACATCCCTACAACATAGGCAAATTCAGAGACAGAAAGCGCAATAGAGAGAGGGGTGATGAGTTATTGCTTAATGGGTACAGAGTTTCTGTTTGCAGAGATGAAAAAGTTATGGAAAGTTATCGCGGTGCTGGTTGCACGACATTGTTAATGTACTTAATGCCACTGAATTGTACACTGAAAAATTGGTTAAAGGACGTAAAATGGCACAGCTGCCATGGAAGACAGCATAGAAGTTCCTCAACAAAATTAAAAATAGAGTTAACATATGATCCAGCAATCTCCACTCCTTGGTATATATCCAAAAGAAATGAAAGATATCAGGATCTTGAAGAGATATTTGCACATCAGTGTTTATTGCCACTTTATTCACAACAGCCAAGAGGCGGAAGCAACCAAAGTATCCATCGGAGGATGAGTGGATAAAGAAAATGTGGTATGTGCTTACAATGGAATATTATTTAGCTTTAAATAGGAGGAAATTGTGTCACACACTACAGCATGGATGAAACTTGAAGACATTATGCTACGTGAAGTAAATCAGCCACAAAAAAATAAATACTGCATGATTGTCCTTATATGAGGTATCAGAAATAGTCAAATTTGTAGAAACAGCAGAATATTGTTACCAGGGATTGGGGGCAGGGGGAAATGGGTTGTTGGTCGATGGGTATAGAGTTTAAGTTGTGTAGGATGAAAAAGTCCTAGAGATCTGTCACACTGCTGTTCAGTAAACTTAAAAATGGTTAAGATGGTGGCCGGGTGTGGTGGCCATGCCTGTAATCGCAGAATTTTGGGAGGCCAAGGTGGGAGGATCATGTAAGGCTAGGAGTTCGAGACCAGCCTGGGCAACATCGCAAGACCCTGTTGCTACAAAAAATTAGTGAGATGTGGTGGTATACACCTGTAGTCCTATCTGCTTGGGAGGCTGAGGCAGGGGGATCACATGAGCCCAGAAGTTCAAGTTTGCAAAGAGCTATGATCATGCCACTGCACTCCAGCCTGGGCAACAGAGTGAGATTCTGTCTCAAAAAATAAAATAATAAAATAAAAATGGGCAAAGTATTTGAACAGACATTCCTCCAAAGAAGATATATAAATGGCCAATAAGCACATGAAAAGATACTCAACATCACTAGTCATTCAGAAAATACAGATCAAAACCACAATGAGACACCACTTTACACCCACTGGAATGGTTAGAATCAAAAAGACAGACAATAACTAGTGTTGGCAAGGATGTGGAGATATTGGGGCCCTTGTACTCTGTTAGTTGCAATGTATAGATGTTGTAGCCACTATGGGAAACAGTTTGGCAGTTCCTCAAAAGTTTAAACATAGAATTACCACACGACCCAGCAATTCCACTCCTAGGTATATATGCAAGAAAAATAAAAAACATACTCTGCAACAAAACTTGTATGCAAACAATCATAGTGTCATTATTCGAAATAGCCAAAAATTGGAAACAAATCAAATGTTGATCAACAGACATGAATGGATAAATAAAATGTGGTACATCCATACAATGGACTATTACTTCGCAATAAAAAAATGGAGGCCGGGCGCGGTGGCTCACGCCTGTAATCCTAGCACTCTGGGAGGCCGAGGCTGGTGGATCGCTCAAGGTCAGGAGTTCGAGAGCAAGAGCGAGACCCCGTCTCTACTAAAAAATAGAAAGAAATGATCTGGACAACTAAATATATATATATAGATAGATATAGATATAGATATATAGATATATATAAATTAGCCAGACATGGTGGCACATGTCTGTAGTCCCAGCTACTTGGGAGGCTGAGGCAGGAGGATTGCTTGAGCCCAGGAGTTTGAGGTTGCTGTGAGCTAGGCTGATGCCATGGCACTCTACCCCGGGCAACAGAGTGAGACTCTGTCTCAAAAAAAAAAAAAAACGAAAAAACGGAGTGCTGGCCAGGTGCGGCGGCTCAGGCCT
>CAUYSK010016699.1:0-25403 GCA_963575035.1 Avahi laniger | reverse complement strand
TTAGTTGTCCAATTAATTTCTTTTTATTTTTAGTAGAGACGGGGTCTCGCTCTTGCTCAGGCTGGTCTCGAACTCCTGAGCTCAAACAATCCGCCTGCCTCGGCCTCCCAGAGAGCTAGGATTACAGGCGTGAGCCACCGCACCCGGCCAGAACAAAAGCTTACATCATGTATAATTTTGACAGGACTTTTGGTGATCAAAAGTAAAAAAAGAAAAAGAGTATGTAAAACTACAAACACATATACTCTTTCACTAGGAGAAAAGTTCATTTTTGAAAATTTGGATATGCAGGCCTTCAAGGCCAAAGTAAAGCTCTGTATCCAGTTTGAGACAATTGCCATTTAATGCTCCGTGGCTTCCCCGTAACAAGACATACCAACTATTTCAATCATTTACTGCACAGGAAAATTTCCTATTGCCCAGGCATTCAGCAAATTAGCTCATGTGGAAGAAATAGGGGTTGGGGGTTTTGCTTGTATACATATAACACAGAACCTTTTAGAAACTCAAAAAAACATGTTAAAATCCCCACAATCTTTGATTAAAATGGATATACCAAGAATATGCATCATGTTTGGTCAGTGGCTAATGTATTCTTAGGAATATCATAGCATCCCTTAGGAGTTACACACAGCCCTGTTAGGACTTTCTCAAACTGACCTAGCAAAGCCATAGAGAATATTGGTTCTGACTGATATTCAGATCTGAGGCCTAGATCTGGTAGTAGAGGGAAATACAAAGATAAGGGATGATGTTAGTTGGTGTTATTTCAGGCACTGTTGGATAAGAAGAACAAAGTTTGTGCGACAAAGAAGCCCCTGCGTTTCCTTCAAAGAAACCCAATACCTCAACCTCGGCTTCCCACTCCAACTCTGCAATTGAGTTCCAATGTAAGTTTGAAGCTTTTGCATTTGAAATGCTAAACTCAATGTTGTCAGTTTAGTCTTAGCAGAGTTCAGGTTGAAAACAAATCTAATTCAATGGTGTTACTTTCCCAAGCTCCGATTCAAATTTTTCATTACTCTTATGTATCAAATATCACACACACACGTAAACAAGCAAAATGAAATCTAAACCCAATCCTTGTCAAGAATAAAAACACATAGAATAAAAAATATTCCCATGAAAAATCAGCTTCAGAAGGTGATCGTCGTGCATATCAAATAGAACAAGAAGACTGAATGATGATCAGTTACCAGAACTGTCTTCCCACATGGGGAGGTGTCTGATGGCTGTTGGAGTTGAAGAGGAATGAAATGCCAGAGGTGTCATTAAGACAGGCTGGCTTCTGGGGTAGGAATGACTCAAAGAGATCACCCTGACCAGGGCCACATCTTACCAAATTCAATTTGGGCAAAGTACCAGAGTTGGCTAGGATTTAGAGGACTGAATCAGAGTAAGCAAGCCCACAAAAAACTGCTTGAGATGCCACAATGCAAATGTATTACTTTACAGATAAAAATATGACTGCCTGGTGGTTTGGGATGGTCCTCTTGGCTGGTCAGCACATTATCTCCCAGTACAGGGCAATCCTCACAGGAAGCCAAATTGTATTCAGAAGGTTGGTGTGTTTCTGGCAGGGGGCAGGTGTTGTTGGGAAATTTTACTACACCTGTTACCACCTCTGATGGGTGGTCCCTGCTGAGGGCCTGGCATCCTCCCGCTAACTGGCCACGACGTGCTCCTGGACAATGTCCCCTTTTCTAGCTTCGTGCAAGTCTTTGGTTAACACGTTGTCTTTCACATGTGTTAGTGTCATCAATTGGGCTGTTACTTTTTTATACATTCAGATGTACTTTAATTAGACTTATAGACCTTGCTCTTTCTGCTTTAGACACATAGATATTTAAGGTGATTTTTGTAAATGGCTAGTCCTGTCCATTATATTCTGATTTTACCAGTGTAGCTGAATTCTTGTGAGAAGCAACTCATTGTGACATAGGCTAGCTGTTTTCTTTGTCTACTTATGACCAAACATGAAAATACTATTGAAAAAAGGATGTTATAAGCAATGCTTGATGTTGCAAGAAAGATTTTTCTGGAAAGGAATATAGAAAAATGAAAACGGCTTTATTTTTAGGGATGATAGCATGGCAGTGAGTGAATTTTTTGCTTTTAATATGATTTGTTAATGATGTATTTATGATAAAAAAATGATGGATTTTAATGATACAGTAATTAACATTAAAAATACTATATGTTCAATGAGCAGGGACCATGTTTTATTTCTCTTTAAATCTTTTTGGCATCTACGACAATCTTTTTTGCTTGAAATAAGTCTTCAGAAGAATATTGGATGCTTGTACTTCTGCAGTTCTCAAGCTCCCTGGTTCTCCCTTTGTTCTTTCAGGAAGAAGAAGACATAGAAATGGCTGTGATCTATCTTCAAAAGTTACTCCGGGGCAGAGTTGTTCAGAACATGGTGTGTAGGTTCACCCACTGGCCCTGTGTTTCTCCTTTGAGAATAAATTTTTTAGATTTCATATGTCCTTGGTGCGTCAGGGTAAATTCCTTCTTGCACCCTGCTATTCTGTTCAGCTAGACTCTCGAATTGCCTACTCATTCCCTTCTGGTACCCTCATGTATTCAGCTGGGTGGCACGGTGTCAAGGAAGGAGAGAGGAAGGACCAATGTGAAATTCATTTCTTCCTTAGAATTGCTAAATCCATAAATTTTTTGACCTAAATTTTGACTATTAAAGCATCATAAACTAAGTGGATTCCCTAATCTCATTTTTCACAAAGTCATATAACAATTATTTGAGTTTGCATATCGCTGGCAATACCTACATTATAAATGAAATCGCTAAATATTAACAAGCACAGTTTTGAACCCATACTATATATGCCCACATTGTATATTCTTTGTTCTACATATAGCATATCATTTTTTGCTAATTGTAATCTCATTTTACAGGCAAATAATCTGAGTCTGAGAGAAATTTAGTTAACTACCAGAAAATTCAATTCTGGTCTTCCCGACTATAAAGCCTTAGATTATTTGTGTTTATAGAGCAGGCACACTTAACTTAAAAATGGATTGATATCCTGTAATCCTAGCACTCTGGGAGGCCGAGGTGGACGGATCGTTCTGAGCTCAGGAGTTCGAGACCAGCCTGAGCAAGAGCGAGACCCTGTCTCTACTAAAAATAAAAAGAAATTAATTGGACAACTAAAAATATACAGAAAAAATTAGCCGGGCATGGTGGCACATGTCTGTAGTCCCAGCTACTTGGGAGGCTGAGGCAGTAGGATCCCTTGAGCCCAGGAGTCTGAGGTTGCTGTGAGCTAGGCTGACGCCATGGCACTCGCCCTGGGCAACACAGTGAGACTCTGTCTCAAAAAAAAAAAAAATGGATTGAGATAAAGCTCCACTTAAAAATATATGCACATTGGCTGGGCACAGTGGCTCACACCTGTAATCCTAGCACTCTGGGAGGCCAAGGTGGGTGGATTGTTTGAGCTCAGGAGTTTGAGACCAGCCTGAGCAAGAGCAACACCCCATCTCTACTAAAAATAGAAAGAAATTAGCTGGACAACTAAAAATATATAGAAAAAATTAGCCAGGCATGGTGGTGCATGCCTGTAATCCCAGCTCTCGGGAGGCTGAGGCAGGAGGATCACTTGAGCCAAGGAGTTTGAGATTGTTGTGAGCTAGGCTGACGCCACAGCACTCACTCTAGACCAGGCAACAGAGTGAGACTCTGTCTCAAAAAAAAAATATATATATATATACACACATATATATTTTGCTCACACAGCTGTAACTTTTAAGAGCTTCGGTTATGATAAGTAAGCGCAGGAAGGCTGGACGAGCACGGTGCGTTCAGCAATATTCTTTACTCTCCTTTCAGTATTTCCCCAAGAGAAAAGCCACAGTTAAGTTCAGACAGCAGATTGTGTATTATAAACCAGAGGAAGACTTATTGGAAAAGAAAATATGGCCATGAACAGTGCTATCCCCAGGATTCTTAGGGAAGGAGCACAGGAAATGAGGGGAGGGTTCTAGTTTCTTAATATGACCCTAGAGTTGTCACCTTGTATTTGAGAGGCATTTTCAGACACTGGGTAAACAGCTCACTGAAAACTAAGCCTGTTCTCTGCCTGAGCAGCTGAAGGCCCAGAAAAGCAGGCTGAGCACTAGCTCTTGAGAACACACCTGCTCTGTGGACCCCAAGGGACAGGACAGAACCCACTGTTCCTAAGGGTCTCATGAGTGGCTGCTTCCTAGTGCTTGTCACAAATGGACCTAACGTGCAGGTCTCTCTTTGATTTGATTTGATACAGATGTTTGAAGGGAAAGAAAAGCGACTGGAGTTGATCCAGGAGTTGCGCACCAGCCACGCACTACAAGATGATGATAAGTTGGTGAAAAAAGCTGAGAAGCAAGAGACCCTGGCCCTCCTGCAGCAGAGGAACTTGCATGAGCACAAGGTTTTCCCTTTTTTTCATGTTACTTTCTCGTTACATTTCCCCCTTGATTTTTATCATTGCACAAGCAACATTATAAAAACAATAAATAAAATGACAAAAAAGAAACACTTCCCCAATCCCATCACTCCATCAGCATTCTTAGACAAGGCTGCCACAGTCCATAACTGGGACTGTGCCCTCACTGAATTGAAGATGATGTTATTTTCTTCATTTGTGAAAAAACCAAAAAAAACCCCAAAAAAAAACCCAAAAAAAGAAACCACCAACAAAAAAAAAATACAAAAAAAAAATGCAGTCTTTCAACTATAAGATTTTCTCCATCCCAATTTTTCTTAAATATTTGGTAACTCTACTATATGTCAGTTAGTGAGGGATTAGCAGAATGAATAAGTAATAAAAGCAACATGGAGAAAGCGAGAAATGAGATTTATTTTAAAATATCAACACTGATTTCTGAGTTTTGGAGCTGTATATAGCTCACGCTGGTAAAACTGCATATTAAATATGTTACTCCCTCATGATATCTGGTGCCTTTCATCATGACCTCCCGGCTGTGTACCACCTGACACAGATGAGAGTTGCAGCTTTATTTTTTTTTCCTAGACACATTTCTCAGAAAGTATGAATTGCAGCTTGAAGCCAGCTGCTGTAAATATTTTTCCTGCTCCCTTCCAGTGTTTGTCTATATACACACACACTTTTTAATGTTGTCCACCACAGTGTACGTACACTGTTACTCCCTCTCCCACTTTTCTGTGGGCCGATCTGAAAAAGAACCAATTTGCAAAGAGTTTAGTGTTACAAGAAAGTAATACAGCAGAGTTAATATGACCCACCTCCAGTAATACACATGACTCTTGTGCTGTGTGGGCCCTGAGCACAAATGGTCAGGAGCTGGGAAATGACCACAGCTTAATTTCTTTTACACAGCATCAGCACCGTGGATGGTTGCTGAGGTGGGGGGGAGCCGCTGTGGGGAGAGGGAGGAAGAGAGCCACAGGCTGTGAGACCCAACGGAGGGATGAGAAAAGAAGAACGTAGACATGAGTCCCTGAATCTAGACGTCTTAGGGTCCTGGAAATGTTCAGATAGGGTGCAGAATGCCCTGCAAGCACTGGGTCCTGAGATTCTGGGTGGAAAAATGCCCTCCTTGGCCCATTGAGGTTTCTGATGATGGCCTTTAGCAGATGAGCTAAGCCAGCCCAGGCTTTTCAACTCATTTTTCCCTTTTAGTGGATATACATGTGACTGAGATCATGTCAGCTAAGAGCTAAGGGAGGAGTTAGTGGGAAAACCTGTCACTTAGCCAAGAACTCACCCTGCTTACCTTCAGTCATACCTGTATACGCTGATGCCATGCAGGGGTCTGAGAGAGTGGGCACCTCAGATACACCTTCAACAATGCTGATCCTCCCCCCTCTCCTTCTTTTTTATTTCTGTGGAAAACAGAGCAGAAAACGTACAATTTCCAATTATGTAATACATTACATGATATGACCTCAGCAGAATCACCTTCCTAAATATTTTTCCTTAATTTCAAATTAGATCGTACCACCTGAGCATACCCAAATTCCTGTCTGAGAGAGGCTAGACATGAGCATGTAGCCATCTCAGGATTTTAAAGGTTGCATCTGACTCCCAAGTGAGGGAGCTTATGTTCGCTGGAGACAAGGAGAGAATCCATCTGTGACCTTGGGCTGAATGTCTGCTCTTTACGAATGTGGGAAGTAGTGAGATGCTCTTAGCTTCACCCTTTCTTTCCATCTCTCCCTGTTACATAAGTAAAGTTAAGCTTTGTGGTTAGAAAGTATGTGTGGGCTGGGAGGTGGGTGAGGAAGAGGATGAGGGTGTTGGGGCTAACCATGACACTTCACACCCTGTCACCCCTGTTACCCCAGTGAATATTCCATCCCTTTAGATATAGATCAGAAGGGGAACTGAGCACAGAGGGAGAACTGTGGGTACCAGAGTAGCGTATGACGGGAAGAAAAGCCCATTCCCTTTATACCTGGGGACAGGAGAGGGAATGGGATGAAGTTTCAAAGGATAAATCATCTTAAACACTTTTCTTCTTATGTGTCAAAGCCAGGACGCAGGGTTCCATGAATAGGTGCTGTGGCTGTCTCCTGGCCAAGAGCATCATGGGTCCCTTATTTTAGCTCAACTGATCACATAGACATTTAGTCTTTTTCCTGGGCTGTTTCAAAGATGGTTGTTAATGGCTTTGAAGTTATTAAAAGATTTGAAGGTTATCTACTTTCATCTTATTCAAGATCTTAAAATTTCCCAAACTTGTGTGAAAGGACAGACATTAAAAAATTAAAAGGTATCATGCATGACTTTCTAGAAGCTTCTATCTTATTAAACTCTAATACTGTCTTTAATAAAAACCTTGACATTTCCCTTCATGTCTTAGAAGACACACTTTACCTTCTGGATAAAATTGAGAGAAAAAATTCTGTCTGGTCATTAACAGAAATGTCTTCCCAAATCCTTTTCATAATTTGAGGACTGTGATCCAACAGTGACTGACGAAACAACCCACTTTCTCACGCCTGTGTTCTCCTAGTAAGAACCTACGGAATGGGACCACTCTAGAGATGATATTCCTAATAAAAACTAAATGCATTCTGAAAGTGCATTGACTCAAGAGTTCTGAGTAATCCAGCACCCCTCCCAATAATCACCATTCAGAGTGGAATTTGTATCCTTAAAGTTATATTATTCTTTTCAAGGAGTCACTGATCAAAAACCATTTGGCTGGGCTGGAAGGAAGGGCACTGGCAGACATGTTTGACTTCCTGTCCAAGGAGCTGGTGAGGTTGCAGGAGGAGAGGAGGATCCACGCCTTTGCCATGCTGGCCGATCGCCAGCGGAGGATGCGAGAGGCCGAAGAGAGTGGGCGGCGCCAGGTGGAGGAGCGACGCCTGTGGGAAGACGACCAGATGTTTAAAGAGGCAAGTGGGGCAGCTTGTGGAAGCTGCCTGGATGGAGCCAAGTCAAACCAAAGGAACTTCTTGACATGAAATGGCATTCGTTTTTTGTTTTTCATTTTATTCAACAGATCTGCATTGGGCTCCTACTATATGCCAAGTGCTGTGCAAAGGTGTCGTGGGATACTTTGAAGGGAAAACATCAGACATGGTCCCTTCTCTCCTGGAGCTTAAATAACGTGTAACATGCACATAAGTGCAAAATTAGAAAACGTAATGAGTTCCATGAAGGAAGGAAACGAGGCCCAGAGACACATTTTAAGCAGGTTGCTTTGTTTGCTATTTGGAGAACAGGCTGCAGGGAGGACAAAGAGGGAACAAGGAGCCTGGGAAGGAGCTGTTGACGTAGTTAAGGCCAGAGTGAGAGACAGGGAGACATCGAGTGTGACATCCGGCTTCCTCCAGCTGTTGACGATGGTACTGTTTTCTGAGGTAGGAAAGTTGAGAGGGGAATAGGTTTAGGGGCAGGGGTGGAATCAGGAATTCAGTTTATATTTACTTTGGGACATCTAAGTGGAGGCATCATTTTAGTAGATGGATATACAAGAGGGGATCTGGAAGAGAGGTTTTGGCTGCAAATATATTAATAAATTTGGGAGTTAATGTACCACAATGGCAAATCAAAATTCTGACCAAGGCACAATGGCTATGAAATTCAAAAGTGACCGAGATGCAAATTCAGAGGAAATTCTAGGAACCAGTAATATCTCAAAGTACTCGAACCCTCCTCATGGTCAAGTGTTGAAATTGGAGGGGATTTGTGGAGAAGATTTCCTTAAAGGGAGCTGGGCTGTGACTAATGTTGCCCCCCACACACACCTGGAAGTGAGGAGTGGGAGGGCACGTCCCTTTTATTGTAGTCAAGAGAGGGGAACTTCATTGGACCCACTTAGACGGACATGTATTCTCTCAGGTAGGGCCCTGACCCCCTAGGAAATACAGAGGAGAGCTGTGCTATCTGATTGCTTTGGAAGTGGGCACAGACGAGACTTCAGGGCAGGGCTGTGTGAGCACGTGCCCTGGACCAAACGTGAGAAAGAGAAAAAAGTCAGCCAAAAACTTACAAAAATATTCCTTTCCAAGAGGACTGTCTGAATCTATATGTGGGTACTTTTGAGCTCTTCAGGTAAAAAACATGCTATGTCAATTTGGAGGTCTTCCTGCTTGGTCTGAGAGTTTAATGATTTATCTGGTTTCCATGGAATTAGGATTAATCCATGAATAGTATTTGGTATGTATGTTTTTTAAATCAAAACACTTTTTGATTAAAGCTAAACATTGTGCTTTCTCTATACAGCTTAAAAAGTTTGGAGTTATAATGTCAAGTTCAGGTTTTTAATTCCAGTAGCGGATCATCTATCTGCAATGTTTAACTGCCCATAATAATATAGTCAACGCCTTGCTTCACAAGGAAGATATATTCTGAGAAATGCATCCTTAAACAATTTTGTCGCTGTATGAACATGATAGGGTCTATTTACACAAAACTATATGGTATAGCCTGCTACACACTTAGGCTATATAGTATAGACTATTGCTCGGAGGCTACAAACCTGTACATCATGTTACTATACTAAATACTGTAGGCAATTGTAACACAATGGTAAGTATGTGTGTATCTAAACAAATTTAAAGATAGAAAAGGTACAGTAAACATATAATATAAAAGATAAAAAATTGTACACCTGTATAGGACACTTATCATGAATGGAGCTTACAGGACTGGAAGTTGCTCTGGGTGAGTCAGTGAGTGGTGAGTGAACACGAAGGCCTAGGACATTACTGTACGCTACTGCAGACTTTGTAAACATACACTTAGGCTACACTGAATGTATTTTTAAAATTGTTTTTCTTTCTTCAGTAATAAATTAACCTTAGCTTACTGTAACTTTTTTACTTTATAAACTTTTTAATTTGTTTCAACTTTTTGACTCTTTTATAACACAGCTTAAAACATACTGTACAGCTATACAAAAGTATTTTTTCTTTATATCCTTATTTTATAAGCTTTTTTCTGTTTCTAAAATTTTTACTTTTTAAACTTTTTGTTAAAAACTAAGACCCAAACATACACATTAGCATAGGCTTTTACAGGGTCAGGATCATCAATATCACTGTCTTCCACCTCCACATCTTGTCCCACTGGAAGGTCTTCGGGGGCAATAACACACATAAAGCTGTCACCTGCTATGTCATCTCCTAGGATAACAATACCTTCTTCTGGAATAACTCTTGAAAGACTTACCTGAGGCTGTTTTACAGTTAACTTTTTTCATATATAAGTAGAAGGAGAACTCTAAAATAATGATAAAAAGTATATTATAGTAAATATATAAACTAGTAACACAGGTACTTATTATCAGGTCTTATGTACTATATACAAAATTGTGTGTGCTACACTTTTATATGACTGACAGTGCAGTAGTCATCACTACACCAACATCACCACAAACACATGAGTAATATGTTGTGCTAAGATGTTACTAGGGTTACAATGTCACTAGATGATAGGGACTTTTAACTCCATTATAATATTATGGGATCACTGTCATATATGTGGTCCATTGTTGATCAAAATGCTATTATGCGGCACATGACTATAATTCACATTCTAGCTTCCTATCATCTTAACACACTGCTTCAAAAAGTTACTGAGATTTAGAAATTATTGGCAAACCAGAACTTACTATCCCCTACCTAACATCACTAAGGAAAAACCAACTAGGAGTGGGAAGAACCAACTGGAGGTGAGAATAAGAAGTGGAACAGAGGAACCACTATGTTCAATAACAGAAAGGAAGAAGTTGGTAAAAAGCTTCTTAGGAAGGTAGTTCCTAATGGGAATTATGTCAGAAAAAGTCAATTCTGTCTAGAAAGGGCAACAAAGGGTTAAGATAAACCTTTCAACTTGATATAAGGACAATTTATCTAAAGAATGTATCTAGCTCTGGGCCCCCGGATTCAAATACCATCCATAATTTTAATTTCCAATCTCCCTAATTAAAATACAGTGTCTATTTTCCTTCCTACTTCCCCAACCTCTATTCATACATGGAGATAAATATACTTGAAGATAAATATACTTGTATATAAATATATTTAAAAAACAGAATTATAAATATTTAATAAATTTCTAGGAAAAATAACATAGATAGTGAGAAACACAGATACAGAGTCACAGACTCATATTTAAATACATACGCACTTCTGCAAGCACATACACAAAGACATAGTCACAAATATAATTCAGTGTGCACAATATTAGCAAAGACATAGAGGAACACACACAGATACACAGATAGCCACCTATATTACCTTATTCATTCATGTATATACAAGTACAAATGTGCCCAGAAACTTACACATTTATAAAGATATATGTAAACACACAAGTACATATATTGCTATGGGTAGACCACAGTAAACTTCCCACCTCTCTGCTATTTTATGACTCAGCTTTCTAACTGTTCCATATAGATGTGACTTACTTCCTGAATAAGAGGGTGGGTCTATGAGAGCAGTCATGTTTTATATTCCCTTTGTGCCTTTCACAACTCCAGCATAGATCCCCATACATAGCAGACACTGAGCAAATATATTTTGGTTGGCTGGTCATTTGACTGATACTGTATTAAACTGGTCATTGAGACTCTCCCATAGAGAAGGCATAGGGATTCAAGGTTGGTGTTTTATAGGTAGATGTACAGGAAGTGTCACTTACTCAGAGTCGTGCTGCAGTGCCAGTCAAGAAATAGGTGCTGGATTGTTACTGAGTGCCAGGCATTATCTCAGGTGCATATATTCAGACATGAAAGAGAAAAGAGCCCTAGCCCCATGAAACTCACAGTCTGTTGAAGAGACAGCATGCATATACATACAAGACTAAATATGCCGTAGTTGATACTTATGATGCTTCCTGTGTATATATTAATACCTGTAAAACAAGCAAAACTGAACTATACTAAAGATGGTTGCATACTTAGGGAGTAAAATAATAAAGAAAAGGAAGTGTTTATCCTGAAAGTCATGAAAGTGGAAAGGGGCTGTGGTCAGGAAGAAGCCATGGTGGCCTCCGAGATACTAGCAGTGGCTACATGCATTCTGGCTTCACCCAAATTCATTACACTGTATATTTATGTGCTCTGCACTTTTAAAAAATCTGTATTCTATTTCATGATTTCAAGAAAGCTTTAAAAAGCAGCAGCCCAGGACTAGTATGATAGTTCAATAAATTCATCAGAGACCTAAGATCCTTCTAGCTTTCTGCTCTTCTGTCCCTAAAGCATGGCCCTTGTGCCAATTTAAGATGACTGCTGGAATTCCAGCATTCTGTCCCCATAAAATGAGAAAGGAAAAGACAAAGAAAAGAAGTCAAGTCTTTCCCTTTAAGAATTCTTTCTTTCTGGAGGTTGCACATATAACTTTCGCATGGATTCCCTTGGTCGTAACTTGGTCATATGGCCATATCCAGCTCCTATGGGTGCTAGGAAACGTAGTCTTTATTTTAGGCACCTATTTGCCTAGCTAAACTCTAGGAGTTCTGTTATTTAGGAGGAAGGAGAGAAAGACACTGGGAAATACTTCCTAGTCTTTGCTACAGTTAGGTTGTTTAACCAAATCACACAGCTGGTAAGAACAAAGCTGGGATCCAAATCAGGGTTATTGACTCTGAAGCCCGTGATCTTTCTGCAGTGCTGTATTGCCTACCCCCAAGTAGGATCCACAGTTGTAGAATGGGCTTAATGGGTTGGGGCGGCCCAGAATGAGTAGGTAGGTGGATGAACAGACTGATTAGATGGTAAAGAAAAGGAATGATTAGTGAAGAGTCTGTTGACTTAATGAATGAAATATATTTGCAAAAAAAAAAAGTCAACCAATGTTTGTAAATTAGTTTTGTCTTGTTTACAATGGCATTCCTGTTGTGAGTAAGTGGGGTATTTGGGGGTTTTGCAGGTAATTAAAGTTCACCAAAGTACTGTATCCTCCTACCTGGAAGACATAATACTAAACACCGAAGAGAACACTGCAGAAGAACAAGCCAGGGCAGAAATTGAGAAGACGGCTAAGGAAATCAATGACATTGCTTATGAAATGGAAAGCCGGTGTGTATCAAGAGAGTAGACTGTAGAATGGGCAGCCCATTTACTGGTACTCGTATATATTTTCTCAAGAGCTCAAGATTTCACTACCAAGGAGAAACAAATATATAACTCATACTTTAGTGTCCACTGTTTCATTAGTATAATTCTTTAGACGTCAACCCACTTATACCTTTGTATGGTAGGAACACTGGAAATTGTATTCTCTGTTATGCTCTGCAGTCTGGATTACTTCTGTATTACTTTACGAATACTTGGAAGCATGAAAGTAGTGTGAATCTGTGTGTGTGCCATTACCTGGATTTCATCCAGGGTTTCTGGTGTCCATGTATAAGCTGTATCTCTAACATTCCCTCCCTGGCAGGCAGGCTAAGTGAAGGATAGGATCAAATCCAAATTTTCCATGGCGTTTAACAAGCTGGCCAGGAACGCGATGTTTCAGATCACTTAATCAAGGAAAAACGGTGATGGTGGGATTTGAGCAGTGGGGTTGCTTAGACAGAAAGAAAGATCTAAGCATAAATCAGCAATTCAAGTAAAGAACTAAAGGAAATAGTTTATTTTTTATTTTTTAGTCGAACTCATCTTCAGTCAGAGGAGATTGTTGCCGAGTTGGTTTATAGTTTTCTGATCCCCGAGGTGCAGAAAGACTTTGTCAAAGAAAAAGGTAAGCCAATATAAATGCTTTACTTTAGTATTTTATAAAAGATCTAAAGATCTCAATATTCCAGAGATTTCAAACTAAACAGAGGTATGGGGAAATTTCTGAAGGGGAATCACTGAGTTTTCTTATTCCAGAGCTTGTCAAGTTCTGTTCATGCCATCTGATTCCAGAATATAACCACCTCTAGTATAGGTGGGATGCAATTCTATTAAGCTTGACTTCCTTCTTTAAAAGGAAGCTCCCAAGTTTTCAGAAGAGGTGTATACATAAATCAAATGTTGAGCATATAAAGGATTTTCACACTGTAGCAGCCTTTTTGAGGCAGGGCGTGTGAGCCATGGGTGCTGGGAAGCAGGAGTGCTGGGAGGGTCTAAATCTGCCCTGCTGCTCTGTCCACACCCCAAATGGCTTATTTCTGCTCAAGCTGCATCCAAGTATGAATACCCTAATTCGTCATTTGTCACGAGTAGCATGTTTTTAAAGATTGATGCTTTTAGTTTATAGAGAAGAAGAGAAAAATGTCCAAAAAAGAAAAAGAAGAAGACCCTTTTGCAGCTCTGAGACTATTGGTGGCAGATCTGATCTTAGAGGGAGGGGCGCAGACCAATGTTTAAATGAAAGAGCAGCTCAGAAGCTTTGAGAATTATGTAAGGGAATTCCAGGCATGTTTAAGCAGGAAAATGTGCAATATTGCAGACCACTTACTCAGGGATAAAGAGATGGTGGAGTTCTAACACACCTGGAGAGAGTGAAGAAATACCTAATCATCCCATTACATGGTTGTAGTGTGATTGTTAAACCAGTACTTCTAACGATAAGCAGTTTGTTTCCAGTGTATTTTCCTATTACGAGCAGTATTGCAGTCAATATAGTTTACACATATCCTGGCCATGCTTATGAGAGTAAATTCCCAGCAGTACGATTGGGAATATAGGGTATGCACATTTTACATTTTGATAGATACTGGCAAATTGCCCCATAAAACGATGGTTGACTTGTCTCAACAGTGTATGACAGTGCCTATACCAACAAAATTTAATTTTCAGGTCAGTTAATACATATTTTTGTGTCATGTTATAAAAGGGACCTTATGTTTTCTAGATCCTTCAGAAAATATGCAACTCCTTTCCACTTCTCCTAGGTCCAAAGTGAGGTCAGCCTGCGTCAGAGCCATTCCTCCCGTGGGAATTAAAGGAGAGGGGCAAACAGTGGGTTTAAGATCCCACTAGTGTGATATCTACCCCCCTGCTTCTCCTGGGGCTGAGGGGAAGGATTTGGGGGAGGAACTTGAGCAGAAGGAATCCAACAGGACTTGTCTGTGGGAAAGCTGGACTAGTCCTTAGCCTCTTCCCTTTATATTTATGCCAAATCAGAAAAGCCATATGGACGGGGCCTTTTGTTTCTTTTTAAGTAAGAGAACCACATGTACTGTATATACTCTTTACCCCAAATTAAGATATATACAGACCATTTTGAGATATCTTACTTTTTAAAAAGCTGATGGATCATCGGGAAGCCCTTAAAAAGGCCTGTCTATGGATATATGGTAACAGTAACTGCCAAATTTTAAATGCATGCTAAATCCCAATCAGTACACTAAGCATTTTAAAATGTACATTATCACAATTTCTTACAACAGCTGTAAGTGTATTCTCATTTTTCAGTTAAGGAAATTAGTGCTTGGACACAACTTGCAAACTTGAAAATATCCAAAGCCCGCACTATTTCAGCCATACTGCTGTGAAGTGCTAACAGCTGCTGTGTGAATTACCCTGTGTACACTAGCTGATAGGGAATAGCAAAGAACCCACAGTACCTCTTACTGTCCTTTACTAGCTGTATGGCTTTGGGTAAATTACCCAACCTCTCTGTGTCTATGTTTCTTCTTCTGCAAATGAGGATATTAATAATATTCTATTTTAGGATTGTAGGAGGATTAAATGAATAATTATACATCTACTGCTTAAAGCAGTACCTGGCACAAAGCAAGGATAAATGCTAACTGCTAACATCATCATCATCATCATCATTATCATCACTCTTTTCCACAGGGCTTAGATGCTTAGTATTTTCTTTACTAAGTATATTCTTTACTAAGCCTCGATAATAAATATTCTTAGAATTTGGAGATAGGGCCGCATTCTAAAGCCATGAGCTCAGAAACTCATCATCCATCAACAAGTGCCCTCCGTATTGGAAGTATGAGACAAGGCCTTCATTTTTTAGTCATTTACAATCTAGGTAGAAAACAAAATGTAACTCACATGAATGCTTTAATGCTGAATGGGTTGGTACAAACTCAAGTGTCCTTAAGAGGTAAATATGGGCTGACAGAATCAGAGGAGGAGCTTCTTGGAGGAGCCAGGACTTGAGCTGGGCTTTGGAACAAGGGCAGGAACTGGAGTGCAGGCACTGCAGGCCGGGCAGCTGCTGAGGAGGGGGATGGAAGCCAGCCTGGTGGGGAGCAGTGATGGGCGGAACTAAAAAGTGGGAACAGAGGGAGCAGCAAGAAGTAAGACGTGGGTTTGGTTTACCTCTAGGAGGTGTGCTTCTGAAGACGAGAACAGGTGACTTTTATTTAACCCAATCAGTCCTAAGTCAGAAAATAATGAAGTTTGCCAAATTGTCATTCCTATCGGTACCCTCTTGAAAACATTCGGGAATGGTTTCATTCAGACTTTCAGAATAAAAATTCTTCTGTCACTCTGGCACAGTGAGGCACGCACAGCAGAAACATATTATTGCAGCCCATCAGATCATCCACAGGCACACGGAAGCCATGCTCCAAAAGAGACTAACTGAGCAACGGCAAGAAGAGGTCTCAGACGCTGACATCTTACCTGAGAAAGAAACTCAAAATGAGCAAAACAGCTAAGGTGAGTTTAATTTTCCATCTGGAGGGAAGCAGAGAGAGAGGAGGAAAAGCAGCATCATGAAAATGCAAAAAGATTGTTTATTGTTTAAGAAAATGAAGTACTTGAAATTGGCACATTTCATCTAGGTTGTAGCATCTACTATCGAAATTATTAGAAAATTAGAGTAGATATTACAGCAGTTACATTCTTGTGATCCAGAAAATGGGACTCCAGATTATATGTATGGGTTCTTTTAGCAGGGATTGTACCCCATCATAAATAAAGCTACAGACTGTGTCCGCATTATTGAAAAAGCTTGTCCTTACAGAATTAGAATGCACTGTGCTGGTTGTAAGCACAGCACAAGACACAGAGCCTGCCCAACTCTAGCCCAGACTCCTTCTGTAACGCTCACCAGGGCTTGGTCTTAGGCTCAGCTAAACATTCACACTTGCGAGACTAACATAGGCCATATTCGGCATAATCCACTTAGAAAGATATAAGGCAGGAAACACAGCTTCCAGCAGGGCAACCTCAGACATTTCTCTTCCTGTAGGAGCCCTTGCCATATACACACAGAACACATAGCTGTTTTCTTAGCCCCCAGGTTACAGAGCTCAGGTACAAAGAAAAGACATTCACATTGAGTGAGTACAGGAGCTGCCCTGGATTGAAAGCCTCATACCCCAGGGGCCAGAATCTCTTGTAATAATTCCAAGGCATAGCTTCCAGGGTCCCTACAATGGATTTGCCCAGTTACAAAAGTCAACACACTCACAGAAACTGGAAGCTACTGTTCCCTATTAGGTATTAATCATAGTTTATAATCCTCCCAGTCCAGATGCAATTTACCAATCAGGGGTCATTTTTACCTCAAGTAGTTAAAGTTGCTTAGTAACAGTTGACACACACTCCCTTATTAGGTTACTAAGAGGACAAAGCTAGAGAGTCCGTTGAAAGTAAAATTCTCATGAGAAGGGGAAATGGAGCGAACTTTGCCTGTACCTTCTCCTTCAACCCTTCCATGGGAGAGGCACATCTTTTGCTATTTTGCCTCAAGGGCGTGCTAACTATCAGACTGGGGGGGAGCACCAAGGCTAGGGAGAAAGTTTAGCTTAGCATTCAGAAGGTTTGGGTCTTAGCCACCTCTGCTACTAACTGTATAATCTTATACAAATAATTTCCCTCACTGGAGGTTTGCCCATGAACATGTTACCAAAAGACCTTCTGCAGAGGAATCTGTTGTAACCTTAAGTCTCAATCAAAGGGGATTATGGAAGGAGGGCTGAGGTGAGGGGGGCGTTAATAAAAACAGCAGAGAGAAAACTGACAAATTGATTCTTAAAAATCAAGCTGTGACTGAAATTACAGCAGAAAAGCTTTTGTTTTTAATTAATAATGAAATATAATAACTTCTAATATATATAACCTATGTATAGATGTATATATATTTTTTATTTTACTTTTTGAGACAATGTCTTGCTCTTTCGCCCAGGCAAGAGAGCAGTGGTGTCATCATAGCTCACTGCAACCTTGAACTTCTGGGCTCAAGTGATCCTCCTGCCTCAGCCTCCTGAGTAGCTGGGACTACAGGCACAGGCCACCACACCTGGCTAATTTTTTTTTTTTTCTTATAGACGGGGTCTCACTGTGTTGCTTAGGCTGGTCTTGAACTCCTCGCCTCAAGTGATCCTGCTGCTTCAGCCTTCCAAAGTGTTAAAATTATAGGCTTGAGCCTCCACGCCCGGCCTTAAGCCATGTATTTACATATAATGTTATATATTATCTATAAAATATAAATTCAAAGACCGAAGTATTTTGCCTTATTATTATGATAAAAGTAAGCCTTTGGGTTGGGATAGTCAGTTTTCTGGTATGCAAATTTAATAAGATTAATAATTTACACAGTTTGAATTGAATAAATCTGCATTTACTTCTGATTATGATATCCGCTCTATCCATGGTGACCAGTGAAATCAAGCTAGGGGAGTACAAAAAACATCTTCTATTTTATACTTAGTGAAAATAAAGTACATTTCATTAAAACCTATGTAAAGCATGTATGATAATTATAAAATCTATCTGCAAAAATAAAAAAAAATCCACTTGCCAGGCTAACTATAGACACTCAGCAGAAGTGATAAACCAATAAATTAAATGGTTGGAAAGTGATGCTTAGTTGTCCCCAAAGAATTTTCTCCCTCTTCCTTCTTGCAGAAGACAGGAATGAAAGACAAATGTAAGATTACTTAATAATGTGTGGGAAGGAGGCAGCTGGCATGGACCACTGACTTAAAAATGTATGTGTTTTCAATCAGCTTGAAGGCACAAAAAGCTAATATAATATTGAAGAATTTCTGGGCCAAAATCTAGGTGAATACAGAAATTCAGAGAGTTAGGTCTGGCATTTGGAGCCATTTTCTCCGGGTGAATATGCCAACTTTAGAAAATGTGACCAGAAGGCTGAGCAATGCTTTTAAAAGTTTTGCAAAACCAGGGGACAAAAAATTGGAGAAAAGTTTGAGACCACGATAAACTCCCTCCATTTGGGTAGGGATTCTAGAGGGTGTGCCCTAGTAGTAAGGGTGAACTGGAAGTGAATTATCCCTGGCAGGTGCTATAGTTTAGCTTCTAATCATCTGAATGATCTAAAAAAGTCTCAATCCCAGAAATTGAATTAAGGTGATCTTTCATTCCCATTGCCTCAAAGAACCTGTAAGAAATAAAACTTAATTGCTCCTTAGAGAAAGTTAATGTCATTCTAGACCTCAGTTTATTTTCAATTCCAAGAACACAATCAAGAAAATTCAGGTACATGAGGAGATGTGACAACTTGAACAAGCAGCAGCAGAAGCAACATATGACAGAAACAGAATTAAAGGGATATAAAATATTGGAATTATTAGACATAGACTTTAAAATAACTATGTTTACTCTTATGGACTTCTCTAGAATGGTGAGAAAACTAAATTTCTATTGTTTAATCCACCCAGTCTATGGTAATTTATTATGGCAACCCCAACTGACTAAAACAGATTTTGGTCCCAGGAGTGGGGTGCTACCATAACAAACAACTAAACAGGTGGGAATGGCTTCGGAACTGGGTTATGGGTAGAGGCTGGAAGAGTTTTGAGGTGTATGCTATACATATGAACATTAAGGGTGATTCTGGTGAGGTCTCAGTTAGTCATGTGGAATATGTTATTAGAAAGTGAAGGAAAGATAACCCTTGTTATAAAGTGGCAGAGAATTTGACTGAACTGTGTTCTACTGTTTCATGGAAGATAGAACTTGGAAGCAATAAAATTGGATATTTAGCTGAGGATACTTCTAAGCAAAGTGTTAAAGGAGCAACTTGGTTCCTCCTGATTGCTTATAATAAAATGCAAAAGGAAAGAGATAAATCGAGGAAGGAATTGTTAAGCAAAAAGAAACCAGAATTTGAAGATTTGGAAAATTCTCAGCCTCTTCATATTGCAAAAAATGATAAAGCTTGTTCTGGTAGAACACTAAGGGTGTGGGGAACAGATAGAGTTTATGGGATTATATGAACAGAAACACTGCCAATTTTAACTGAAGGAGACAGAGATGGGATGAAATTAAGGAAGGCTATTGAACTTCTTGAATTTGACAGGATAAGACAATAGAGCTATTCAGCTGCAAATCTGCACTATTCTTCAAGAAGAAGGAAAAATGACCCCGAAAGAGATTCAAAGACCATCAAGGCCATCTCCTCAGTTTCAACAGGCTGGACAGCCTCCACCCAGATCCTTGCAGTCAGGACCACCTGGTGGACCCAGGCCCAACAGAGCCACGGGGACAGGATCCTTACCTAGAGCTATAGAGTAGGAAATCACAGAGTGAAAGGGGCAGGGACACTCCATAGAGCTGTGGGGATGATGCTGCCACCCCTGTGGGTCTAGAAGGCAGGACACTGAGCGAGAGAGGATTATTCTCAAGCCTTGAGATCCAGTGGAATTTGCCTTGCTAGGTTTTGGACTTGTTTGGGACCCATTACCCTTCCTTCCTTCTGTTTTCTCCCTTTTGGAATGGGAATATCTCTCCTATGCCTATCTCCCACAGTTGTATTTTGGAAGCACATAATTTATCTAGTTTCATATGTTTACAACTGGAGAATTTTGCCTCAGGGTTAATTGTATCTCGAGTCTAGTCTCACCCATATCTCCTTTAGATGATATTTAAATAAGACTTTGGACTTTAGGCTTTTGTTTTATTTCAAAATTTTACAGGGTTACAAATGTTTAGTTTACCTATATTGCATTTGCACTGCCCAAGTCGGAGCTACAAGTGTGCCCATCCCAGACAGTGTGCACCACACCCATTAGGTGTGCATTTACCCATTATCTCCTCCTCCCTCCCACCTGCCCGACACCTGATGAATGTTACTTCCATATGTGCACATAAATGTGATCAATTTGTAGCAATTTGATGGTGAGTACATGTGGTACTTGTTTTTCCATTCTTGTGATACTTCACTTAGTAGAATGGACTTGGGCTCCATCCAGGATAATACAAGAGGTGCTAGTTCACCATTATTTTTTGTGGCTGAGTAGTACAGATGGAAAATCATACCATGCTCATGGATCGGCAGAATCAACATTGTTAAAATGTCTGTACTATCCAAAGTGATCTACAGATTCAATGCAATCCCTATTAAAATACCAACATCATTTTTCACAGATCTAGAAAAAATAATTCTATGCTTCATATGGAACCAGAGAAGACCCTGTATAGCCAAAGTAACTTTAAGCAACAGGAACAAACTGGGAGGTATCAATTTACCAGACTTCAAGCTATACTATAATGCTGTAGTAACCAAAACAGCATGGTACTGGCACAAGAATAGAAACATAGACCAATGGAACACAACAGAAAACCCAGATATAAACCATCCTCATACTGCCATCTGATTTTTGACAAAGCAAACAAGAACATACACTGGGGAAAGGAATCCCTATTCAATAAATGGTGCTGGAAAAATTGGATAGCCACATGTAGAAGACTGAAACAGGATCCACACCTCTCACCTCTCACAAAAATCAACTCACGGTGGTTAATAGACTTAAACCTAAGGCATGAAAACATAAGAATTCTAGAAGAAAATTTTGGAAAAACTCTTACAGACATTATCCTAGGCAAAGAATTTATGAAGAAGACCCCAAAAGCAATCACAGCATCAACAAAAATAAATAAATGAGACCTGATCAAATTCTGCACAGCCAAAGAAACCATCACTGTAGCAAATAGACAACCTACAGAATGGGAGAAAATATTTGCATGCTATACATCTGATAAAGGGCTGATAACAAGACTCTATATAGAACTCAGGAAAATGAGCTAGAAAAAATCAAACAACCCCATCAAAAAGTGGGCAAAAGACATGAATAGAAACTTTTCAAAAGAAGATAGACTAGAGAACTAGAAACAATAAAAATGATGTACCAGATTTGAAGAAAATGAAAACTCTAGAATTTAAAAATACAGTAGCCAGATGAGGTGCAGTGGCTCACACTTACATAGAAATATATATGCACATATACAAACACATCTATGTATGCATTATGCCTGCAATATACACAGAATATTTCTAAAAATATCAAAAGAAATTGGTAAGTAGTCATTGCCAGGCATGCAAATTGGGGACTGGAAGTCACATTGAGGGGACAGAGACTTACCTTCCTCACGTTGATATCATTATGCAGTCTGGATTTTTTGTGATGTCTCATTAAGTTTTCAGTGATAACACAGTTAACATAAAGCTGTTTTTTAAGTGCTAGAATTTGGAAAAAGACACTGTGAGGTAAGATACATCAAGTACACAGGGCTCATTAATGGCAAAGCTGGGTTCTGTCTGGGGCCATCTGACTTCAAAGCCAGGGCTCTATATTATTGCATCACAGTAATTTTTTGGGTATATTGATATATTGATCTAGTAGGGAATATTTCTAAAAGATGACATAATCATAAACATTTGTGTGTGTTTTTTTAAAGATTGCAATTTAAAAAAAAAAAAAAAGCCATACAACGTGTCATAAAGAAGTCCAGTAGGCTGTGCTTCTCCTACAGTATGCTGCTCTCATCGGCTTATTGATGTGTGATTCATGAAAATAGAGATTTTCCTTAAGCTCTCAATAATTTAAAATGATTATCAGTTATAATAATCAGATGAAAGAGTTTTATTCTCTTTGGTATTTTCTAGATGTGCTACTTCAAGAGAAATTTTCTTAAGTCTCATTTCAACATTTTGTTACCATAAGGATATGCTGGCTTATTGAATCAAACAAAAAGAAATATTACTAAATATTTCTTAAGTATTTTTGGTTTGCTCTTTATAGAACATTGGCATTATCTACTAAGGTAGATACCCCATGACTCAGCATTTTATCTCCTAGATATATATCCCACAGATATGCATGAGTATGTGCACCAACAGGCATGACAAGAATGTTCATCGTAGTACTATTCATGATGGTCCCCAAACTGGAAACCCAAGCATCCATCTCCATTGGATGGAAAAATAAACTTTGGTCTCTTCATATAATGGCACATCAATCCATCTTTGAACTTTAGACTTAAGAAGTATATTCACACAATGCCCTTAGAGAGGGTACTGTTGGAGGATCATCTGCTCATTCTGTGTGTTGACAAGCATCAGAGTTGAATGGATCCCTCCTCATTCAAAGATTGACAAATAGGAGAAATAATAAATAAACAAAAGCATCAACAAGAAAATCAACATGGAGCCTATGTAAAGAATTTACACAGGAAAATGTATGTTAAAACAGAATCAAAGCCTGTCTTAGAAAATATCTTACTATAAGAAAAAGTTCAGAAACATCTACTTGATGTTTTTACTAGGAGGCAAAAAGAAAGGATCTCTTCAGAAACTGAAGTAGGGAATAATAACAGACAAGGCCAAAAAACAGATATACAGATGCAAGCTGAAGAGAAAAGAAAGCTGGCTAAGATGGGGAAAAAAAAATGCAAGAAGATTAAAAATGCAATGACAAAATGTATATGTTCATTTAGATGCAGTTTAAAAGAGCAGAAATATCCCAGCAGAGAATAAAATTAGTGATGATGGTGGCAAATTTATTAAATTATACAGTATGGGATAGGAAAGAAAGGGCAGAAGATGAAAAGAAAAGAACAAAGAGGTTAGCCCTGGATGACCAATTCCACAGCAATAGGAATTCCTGAAGAAGAACAAATAAAATAGAAACAATAATCAAAGTTTAATGGAAAATTTTCAGAGCTGAAAAAATACCTGATCACACAAATTTAAAAGGATTTACCTTGTCCTACACTAGGATTGGGACAATATTTTTCTCCCAAAGATCACTGACAAACAGAAAATCCACGGAAGCACTTAAATTTTGTCTTAAAATTCAAAAATTTATTTATTTATTTATTTTTCCAGCAGCTTGTCTCTGATTAAAAAATTCAAAAATTTAAAGTAGCTTTTTCTGGTCCAAGTGCAGTGGTGTTGACAACCAATTGATCACAACAAGTTACAGATTCCTTTGTTCATTCTCCACTCCCACTGCTTCACTTGACTAAACCTAAAAAATAAAAAAATAAAGTAGCTTTTAATCAAAGGCATATATAATGAAACTTAGAATATTTTATAAAAATATTTATTCTGTGTAGTCTTTTAAAACTAAGTTTTCTTTTTGGACAGTCAAGGCAAAAAGGAAAATGTAAGTTTTTACAGAATTCTCATTGACTAATTGACATTTACCAGGAGAGGAGAACTTTTTCCTGGTACTGATAACACTCTACTTATAATGGCTTGAGTTAAAACACCCCAACTTTTATAAATGAAACATCTATGGTGATGAGAAAAACTCATATTTAAAGCCATGTGATCATGGTGACTGGAGTCATGTAGTGAACTGGGGCTAGGCTAGTACAATCAATAGCAATACAAAATCATGATGAACTTATTTCTGAGGTAGAAAACTTTGCATGGATACATAATCAGATATAGTGAATTCTTGTGCCCTTTAACAAAGACATTGCCTCTCTTTAAAATACTTAAGAATAATCAAGGGAAAATCTGAGGGAAAAGTGCAGTGTGGATAAAGGATCTCTTTGGGATGAGAAACTGTTAGCACAAAATGGTTAGAGATTCCAAATTCCTCAAGTACAGAACTCCCACACAAGTTGAATTAGAGTCTGAGAGTATGTTGGTTCAGGGGAGCTCCCACTAACTCTCATCCCCCTGCTCAATTCTAGACCATGGTACCTATTTAAGGGTAGAGTTGTATCTACAAAGAAGACTTGGAGTATTTTTATTCAGCAAGCTGGACAGTGTATTATAGACTCTGTTACTAGAAGAATGCAGAGTGCCGGTGAGCACCTGCATGACAGTGAATGGCCTCCAACTCTGCTTAGCCCTTGTGGAACAGAAGCCAGCTGAAAGCCTAGCAGTATAGTAGCATGAAAGTTAAGAGCATAGGCTCTCACCCCAGACTGTCTGGATTGAAATCCCAGTCCAATTTCAGTGTGTCAGACAAGTTATTTAATCTCACTAAGCCTTAGCTTCCTCATGTCTAAAATGGTACAACCATAGAATGTACATCCTGGGGTTTGCGTGAGGATGTAATGAACTGATTTATATAAAAGGCTTAGAACAGCCCCTGGCGTATGCTAAGTACCCAATAAACACCAATTAGCTACTTTTACTGTCACTAAGGGATAGACAACAAAAGAAAGATGGGTGGAGCATGTTTCCTGCTTTTAAGGGAAAATAACCACATCTACCATTATGTAGAAAGTGGCCCAGTGAATGTCAGTCTCTAACAAATCAAATGAGTTTCTCCTCCTCATTTGGGGAAGAGTAAGAGGTGAAGTGAACATGGATGTGCTATCATTTGCCCCTCCCCAATCCCTGCCAGCAGGTAAGGAAGAGGAATGAGTACCCCAATGTTCTATAGAAACTTGAGGTGTTGAGAATAAGGGCTCCCTCTCTACCAGACATCAGAGTGGCAGAAGGAAGCCGTAAGTACTGTGCAGAATTTCCCAGAAAACTGAACTAAAATTGAAGGAAATATCTGTTAATGTAAGTGTCAAATGTTGACAAAACTGGAAGTAAGGGTTCTCAGCTGTGGCTGCATGCTAAAACCACCTGAGTACTTTAAAAAAAATGGTTGTTGGGCTTCACCCAAGACCGATTAAGACAGAATCTTCAGGCTGGGCGCGGTGGCTCACGCCTGTAATCCTAGCTCTCTGGGAGGCCGAGGTGGGCGGATCGTTCTGAGCTCGGGAGTTCGAGACCAGCCTGAGCAAGAGCGAGACCTCATCTCTACTAAAAATAGAAAGAAATTAATTGGACA